>CM053517.1:4553294-4573650 GCA_028627145.1 Eidolon dupreanum
AAAATGTATTATTTTAATATTATTAAAATATTTTAAAATAGATCATCTAGATAATCACATTATTTAAAAAAAAATAATTAAAGATATATTATTTAAAAGTTTTTCCAGGAAAATTCATTTTGCAAATCAGTCTGGAGTGACTGCTGTGTGGTCACTTCTGTAATAATTGAATCCCGTGCACTTCACGTGGAGACTAGATCAGTCCTTGAAGAAAAGATTCCTTCATTTGTTTGTTCTTACGCTTATTTCTTCCCTTCCTACCTCTCTTTATCTCTCTTTTTAAAGAATTAAGGAGGCAGGCCTGGCCCTGCCCTTTGAAGCTTGTTGTCTAGGTGAAAGAATAAAAATTGTTCTTTCAGGCATACCTCCGCCTCACACCTGATTCTGCAGTTTCTGAGGGAGCAAGGCGCATTCACCAGTCAGAAAGCTGTCGTGGCAGGCAGGTGACCCGCCCCTCCGCCTGCAGGAAGGGCAGTGGCCTGAGGGTGACACCCCGGCTTTGCCCACCTCCCCTCAGCTTGCAGAGTGCTGTTTCCATTCCCAGCGTATGGACATTAAGTCTCAATTAAAATAGCAAAACTTTGGCAAGCATTAAACAAACATGAAAGCAGGCTGTATTTGAAATATAGGTAAACCAAACAAACACAATTGGGTAATTGGGTACTCTCAAAAAACAAATGCCTCCTCGTCATTTCAGCATTGGCCTTAGGCTCCCGGGACAGCGAAGGCTCCTGGTTTTTCTCTCTGACTCCTTGAAAATAAGGGCATCTCAGCGGCTAGAAATGTGAAGAGCATTTCTTTTCTGCCGCATCCTTTCCTGTTCCCACGGAGCAGAAAGAAGGCACAGCCAGTACTCCCTCCCCCAAGACTGGCCGGGTCCCGCTCACCTCAGCGAGCTCCCTGTTAGACCCGAAGCTACGTGCAATAAGTGGCAAATTCGTTTGCTTCGTTGTGAGCTGAACAGCTGGCTTGGCTAGTTCTCTGAGAACCATCTGTGAAGGAGCCGCATCTGGATGTTAGAGCCGAGCGCGATGATCAGGCTATTGGTTGATTCACGATGGAGTCACAAACTGTGGTGTCGTTTCTCTCACATACGCGTCCTAGAAACCTTAGCAGGCGATTACGATTATCAGTATCAGTATGGTGTTGGGAGGTATTGGGAAGGGATTAGAAGACTTAATAATAACAGCGGTCCAGTTGGTCTTATCAAATGATGATGGAGGTTTTCTAATTTGGGTCCAGAGATAGAGCCTGAGAGTCTGTCTGTTTGGTGTTACGTTTCTGGGGAGTCAGTGAACACTGAAGGCGGTATCTACCTTCAGTACGTGAGGCGCAGAGATTGGCTGTCTGTATGGACACCCCGAGGTGGTTTTTGGAGGGAGAACCAGGTCGTTTCCAATCTGGCCCTGTTTTGATGAGCAGAAGAATCGCTCCTCCTTCACTATTTAACACAGGGCACGAAGCTTTCTGGAAAACTCTGGGCCCCCTCCCTGTGGGACCCACAGAAATGTCTGCAGGTGTCAGATCTGACAACAGTGGAACTGGAGCTCACGCGCCTGACCTTGGCCTAGTGAAGAGTACAGCCGAAAACGTGAGATAAAAATAGTAGGTCCTCTCGTCATAAATATTTAGGTGTTTATTAAAACTTTCCTCAGGGAAGTGGTTTTATTTTCCCTCTTATGGACATTTCCAAACACTGTCAAATGTCTGGATAACACTGCAGAGTTAAGAGCTTGTTACTGAATGTCAGGTGATAGCGCTGACTTCGGAAGTTTACAAAAGGCTAGAATTTTGGGTGACTCTCTCCTCCAGAAACCAGACTCGGAAGTAGTTTATTTCAGAGTGTCATGATGTGTCTTATCAAAGGACTGACCTCTTCACAAAGCAGAACGTGCCGGGCACACCGCGGAGGGCGGGCAACCGCGGTCTCCATCCGCAGGGCTGCCGCTCACACTTCCCAGGGGCAGAACTCGAACCGGCGGCTGGGGTTCCAGGGGGCAGATTCGGGTCGGTCCTTAAGACACCGACAGGGTCAGCGCAGGGACTCGCCCCTCGATGATTCTGTGACTGAGACTTCGGGGAGGGGCTCCCTGCTTTGTGGGTCACTCCTGTCGTCTGGCCGGCAGTCACTGTAGAAGTCACGGTTTTGTCTCCATAATTTGCGTCGTCTTAACAATTTATGGAAACTGAATTTGCAACGTATTTTGCATTTTTTGAGGCCCATCTCTAATTTTAACTTAGTTCTTTTCTTGTATAGATCTCCCCTCCCACACACACACACACACACACACACACACACACTAAAATCTAATGTGTCAGAGCTCATTTCAGACTTTTCACCTTAAGTACCCGCCACTTCTGAGTTATCTGAAGCAGAGCTATAACCCCCGGAACTAAGTGACAGTGGGAGCAGAGGAGCTCGATGCAGTGTCTCCGCCAGTCGCCAGCAGACTGTGCTGGCGCGGCCATCTGGACGTGCGGAAATACGGCGAAACACAGACAGGGGCCACCTGGCCCGTTTTCACGATCGCTTGGATGACACTTTGCTGCTGTCAGCCAGGGACAGCTTCTTGAGATGGCTGCTTCTCTTCCGCGTCTGTGGTTTTCTCTGCTGAGCTCATCCTGTGGCCCGGCGCCACCTCCACTCCACACAGGGACTTGGGGAGCCGTATCCGTTCATTCACCACGTACCCGTGGAGTGCCCTCTCTGTGGCTGGGGCTGGGCCCGCTTCTGGGGACAGAGTGATGCGCAAAAGAGATGCGGTTCCTGCCGCCCAGAGCTTAAAGCCTAGTGGGCGAGATGAGTAAGTCGCACGTGTCCCTTGTCATTACAGATCGTGTTAAGCGCTATCAAGGGAAATATGAGGGATTTAAACAGGAACTAATTTAGATGGGGGTGAGCAGGCAGGGCTCAGGCCATGCTTCCCTGCGCGTGTGAACGTGAAGCTGAGACTGTGGGTGAGGCAGGAGCCGTCGAGTGTAAACCGACACGTGTTAACTGTAGCCAAGTTCAGACTTCGTACTCCTCAACTTTCCTTGGTCATTCTAGAAACACGGTCTCCTTTGTTCGGATGGCTGGCCTGTACTTCGTCACGGCTCCCTATGGCCTGGGCTTCGGGTCTGATTTCTCCCCACTCTGCTCACTGTGCTGCGTGAGGACCTGTGGCAGGCTCAGCGGGTCCTGGAATGTTCTCACCTAAGTGTGGCCTGTGGATCGGCCTGTCTGCTCACCCCCTGGGCCCCCACCCCTGTGCGTGGCCAGTTAGAAGCTTTCGTGTGAGGTTCCACCCCTCCATCCAGAGTGAGTGCCACTGTGACATCCGAAAATGTGTAAGAAGCATTTATGAAGAGCGCGAGCTGTGATGCCACTCAAATCTGAATTCAGGTTGTGGCTGTGACAGCAGGTGTGTGTCTCAGTCAGGTTGTTTGGTCTCTGCAGACCTCACCGTCATTATCTGTAAGATAATTACCGTCATGAGGATTAGAGATAATGCGTGCGCAGGGCCTGGTACGTGGTTGGCATTCGGTGGAAGCAGCCACCCCCGGGTGAGCTAGGAGGGGAAAGGGTGGCTCGTGCTAACACTGGAACCAAAATAGCTGGGCAGTGGGGACAGCGTGCGCGCACCTTCTTCACCTCCCTTGTGATTGTGACGTGCTCTGACGGCAGGCGGAAGACAAGGCCGACGTGTTGAGTAAGGAGCTCCTGTTGACCAAACAGAGGCTGGTGGAGACCGAGGACGAGAAGAGGAAGCAGGAGGAGGAGACTGCTCAGGTAAAAGGCCTTGGTGGGCTTCTCTTTACACAGGTACATGGAGTTGATGGCCCTGCTGCAGTCCGTGTGGGTGGCATTGTGTCCCTACACTTCCTTGGAAGGCATTGGAAGAGGAGGCGGCGTTTCTGCCCTTGAACAGCTTTTAGGGGTTTGCCTTCCTCGAGACATCCGGCAAGAGTGTTAAGTTTTCTCTAAGTTTAGTAACTTGGGATGATGATCCCAGGCTTTGACAGAGCTGCAGATTGCGTGTCGCATCTCTGGGAAAACTGTGCTGAAGCGGTTTGCGAGGACTGTCAGGCTGAAGCCACAGAGACAGACGTCTGTTGGGAGTTGCCTTGGTCACACCTAATTTTCCTGATTCATCCCTGGGAAAAAGCAGCACCAGCGTTCCCAGCGGGGATAAAAGGAACTCTTTGGGAACCAACCTAGAATCAGCACCCGGCATCTTCCGTGAGGCTAGTCCGCTGGTAGACGCCATTGCAGGAGTCCTGGCCAGGTGACAAGGGGCCTCCCCTCCCAGGAAGTCGACGCTTCTGGCTTTGCTAAGGAGGAGCGGGCTGCTTCCCCCATGTGCTCCTTCGCTGTCAGACCCTGCCGGGCACGATTAACTCATTCATTTTAATGAGTTTTATTTTGAGGCATCAATAATACTAAATATAAAACGGAACACAAAGCCTTTCAAAGACCTACATCTGAGCAGAGAAAGTTCCAGTAAAGTTACTAATGAAGAGATGTATCATTTATTTAGCACCTTACAGGGTTCATAAAAAAATATTCCACGATATTCTTTTTTTCCAAAACGATAAAATGATTTTTGGCATTTACTGTGGACCAAGATTTTTTTTTTTAATGTACTCAAAAATTTTCAAGGGCTGATTATCCAGTTTGATCTAGGCCCTTTGATGGGTTTTGTTTTAAATTTTATTTCCTGCCTTTTGGGGGCTCACCTCAGTATCTCAGGTAAAGAATGAACCTATTGGCAAAGGAATTCAATCCATGCTTCTCCCCTGTGTGTGTGTGTGTGTATCCTATTTTAATCGATATGGTACCTTTGTGAGATTCGTCAGACAAGGAAACTATGGCGTAGAGAATTAAGTGACACTTGCTCAAAGCCTTTCAACCATCTAAGTCTGTCTTGATACGGCTGGAAGACGACGGTTCATGTCCTTAAGTTAGATTAATTTACCAATTACGTTTGAATCAGCATAACCAACAAATTATTCTAGAATTTTTAGAATGTAGCAAATATGAAAAATGCAGAAATCTTCTCATGATGGGAGTCTTTTTATAAACTGTACTAACTTGTGAATTAACAAGTATAGATTATACCCCATTCATAATTTGGGATGCTGCAATGCAGAATACATCAGTTTATTCTGATTATGTGCTTAAAGATTAACCAAAGTTGTTATTTTTAGTTTTTTTGTTGGTCAACGACTTCAAAGAATTGAGTTCTTTCCCCTCATTCTGGTGGCACCTGAGCTTTTTCATCTCCACCTTCCCTATGCCTAGAATTCTAGAGCTGCCAGGCTACAAAAATAGCTGGTTTTAAGTGTAGCATTCGTGATTTAGTCTATGATGGTGACATGATGTGTCACCTTAACTCCGTCTACAGTCACTTTCTCAGCCCCTGAATCTCCCGGCCTCGGGAATGCTCATCTCTCTCCACGTTTCTCTGACTCCTGTCCCAAAGCCACGTTGCTACCTCCAGAGAGGTATCAGCAGTGATGGCCAGGGGCTGTGAGTAGCAAGGCCTGAAATGTTTTTTTCAGTAATTTATTATTTAGTGTCAGGGCTATCTGCAACGTCGACTCCCAGCGGCATGGAGGTAGCTTCTGAGTGGACACTTATAATAGATTTATAAAGTAAGCAGTAAGCGTCAGCACTTTGGGAGCAGGATTGCTCATATGTCTTACATATGACAGGAAGGAAAGACAGATTTCTGTATCTCTGGAGACGATTAGATTTTTCAAATGATCCAGATGCAGCTTCAAGGGGGAGAATTTTTATAGTTACGCTGTTTACCTCGTTGACTGTGATTCGGGCCGACTTGAATCTTGATGTTTGTAGAAATTTATTATTAGGATTCTGAGTCTTGATGTTTCTCATCGCACTCTAGCTAAAAGAAGTCTTCAGGAAACAGCTAGAGAAGGCAGAATATGAAATAAAGAAGACGACCGCTATCATTGCTGAGTATAAACAGGTAACGTGCTGCTGTGGATTTTGTCGCTATGAAAGTAATTATTGTGGTTTTTCTTCAGGGAAAAATATCTTGTTTCTGGAGTTTCCAGAACGATGACTGCACTGCATTCCTTAAATTTGGTGGCTTATTTTCTCCCCTGAAACCGACAGCGGTTGGACATGCTCGCTGATAACACGTGAGGTTTATTTGAACAAAACAATCGGTTGTTTATTTACAATGCTCGATGGAGTGAGAGGAACAAGACACCCTGTTATTACCGTGGGGACCCAGCCACTGCCCCGCTCAGAAGCTAATTTTCTGTACATCACACTGGTAACATTTGCCTCTTTGCCAAGGACCAGAGTTTCGTGATTATATTAAATGGCAATAGCTAGGGGATCTGTGTGTCCTTTGTGGTCACAGTATAGAATGTGGGGACTCATTTTTCCTCATGGCTATGTGGCCTTGTAATAGGGAGATAATACCTGTGCATAAATAAGAGGAACAGGAATTCATTGCATATGGGAAATGAGGAAACTCTTCCTGGAGGAGGTGTGATTGGAGCTGTGCTTTTCACAGGCTCAGTGGGATGTGGGACGTGGAGATGGATGAGGGGAGGCGGGAGATGGTGGGCAGGGGACCAGCACGGGCAGAGGCGTGGAGGTGGAGTAGTGAACAGGAGTAGTTTGGTTTGGCGTGAGTTTTGAGTACAGAAGAGAAGCACAGGTGAGCTGGGGCCCAGTTCCAGGCAGGTCTCCCGGGATCGGCCGAGGAGTTCGGACTTATTTCCGTTTGCAGCAGGAACGCGGCACAGTCAGGGACGTGTTATTGGCACTGCTCTGTCCCAGTGAGAAACGGAATGGAGTTGGAGATCCACAGGGAAAGACACAGAGCAGTAAGAGGCCAACGGCAGAGTCCAGATGAGAACAAGTAGGGCCCCGCACTGAAATAAGCAGTAATGAAAACAGGCGAGGGAGATGTGAGATAGTCATTTTTTGCTAGAACAAAGGAAAACATTGAAAGTGGTCCTGAGAGACTGCATTTTGAGGTAAGTAGGAGAGGGGATGGTTAGACATTAACCAATACGAGGAACACGAAAGACCACGTGCTGTGGAACTTGTCATCACTGCAAATGCTTTTTTTTTTTTTTCCTTGTCACCACGTTGGGCCCTGGGTGGCCGCCATATGCAGGCAGCACTCTTCAAATAGCAATCCTTGGGACTATTCTTGAATATTATCTGGCAAGCACTTCAAGACAACAGATCCATCTGTTTGAAGATGATTAGACATAAAACAAGATCTAAATGCATTCTATAGTTGGACTTGGCTATTACTGGCTGCGTTTCAGAATGTTTGGGTTTATTTAAAAGGGTATATGGTTTGCCTAAATTACTAGGGAGATCATCCCTTTTTACCATCGGCTGACACAGGCCTACTTATTGTTTCCATCCCTGGATCTGGAGAAATCAGAGATGGAACTCAACTAGCAGGCCCTGCTCTCTAGAACTGTTTTTGAGTAAACTGGGATTTTTTAAATGTCGGTTTTGATAATGGAGGTAGACCTTTTATGTTTCTAATCTAAATTATGCTTTAAAATTTGACATCCTCTAGCACTTTTATTTTGTTTCTCAAAAATAAAAGATTTGTATTTCGCGTGAGTTTAACCAGAACGAGATCAAGTTCAACAAGAGTCAAACTTCCGGTATTTTTTTTAAACTCTATTTTTTTTTGGCTTTGAAAGTGCTTATTCTCCCCGTTCTAGTGCTTGTTAGCACCTTGTTTCAGCATCAGTAATATTGAGATTTTATTTAATGAGCGCTTATCTGCCGGGCGCTATGCTAAACCCTTCGCATGCGCTTTTTCCCATTGATTATCACAGTGCAGCACTTTTTGGCCGTGAGAAATGGAAGCTTAGAATTTGCCCGTGAACACAGTGCTGGACAGTAGAGCCTGATTTCCTGGCTTTTCATTTTATGCTGTGCTGCCAGACCACTCGATAACAGTTTTAGTCTTTGTTATTCTCTGGTCATTTTACCTTTGTTTCCCTCACTCTGCCACTTCTCGAGGAAACTTTTGCAATTGAAAACAGATTCTTTCTGTGGCTGTAGACAAGAGACCGTTGCGGTTCACAAATCTTTTCATCAGATTCCCAGCATAGTAGTTACTCAGCAAAGATTCTGTAGATGATCCCACAGGTGAGGGCAGAATTTACCGGAACCAAGCATGAAGGCTGGTGACAGAAAGAGGTCAAATCTACCCCATGTGTTTTTCTACTGATTAAGGTCAAGAGATGCTTTACCCATGGGACACTCCTAGGCTTTCTGCTGGCATCTGCAGTGTGCTCATTTGCAAAATTTCTTCTAGCATCAGAGGTGCGGGTGATAACACGCGTTGACAAACAGTTATGTGCACATGCTGCTAGAGTCATTTTATTTTCCAGTAAAGAAACTCTTTTTTTTTCCCCTTAGATCTGTTCTCAGTTAAGCACCAGACTGGAGAAGCAGCAAGCAGCCAGCAAGGAGGAGCTGGAAGTGGTAAAGGTGAGGAGAGTGAAATAGTTCTGTGATAGAATTTCTTCCAAATTCACAGTTGTGAGCACCCGATAGGAAGGTCCCACAGCAGGACACCTTGTAGACCTCACACCCACTCACTTGTTTGTTCTATAGCAGCAGTCCCCAACCTTTGTGCTCCTGTGAGAATCTAATGCCCGATGATCTGAGGCGGAGCTGAGGCGGTGATGCTAGCGCTGGGGAGCAGCTGCAGATACAGATGAAGCTTCACTCGCTGGCCCGCCACTCACCTCCTGCTGTGCGGCCCGGTTTCTGACAGGCCACTGACTGGTTCCGGTCCATGGCGCAGGGATTGGACCTCTGTTCTAAAGGATTTAGGAATTATGGAGAATAGTATCTTTTTTCTGACTGGGGTGTGATCCTCTTCCCTGCCAGCTGAAAGGTTATGTTCCCATAAATCTTATGGGTTGTCAGAGGCAGGTTGTAGGGTTTGAGCATCGTCACAAGAGGCCCCGAGCATTCTTGGATGCTGGGACCCCTCAGCGGCCTGCATCCCAGCCAGGCTTGAATCAGCCTTCGGTGTGTGGCCTGGCAGGATTGCCCCTCACTCTCTTGGACAGTGAATGCCATGGGTGATCTGGGACTTGGACGGTGAATGCCATGGGCACCCTGGGGCTTGGCTGGAAAACAGGTGTTGGGTAGCTGATTTTTCCAGCAATATTTTTAGAGGTTTATTTTTAAAGAAAACTTGTAGCATTTATTTGTATGCTGCCCCCTGGTGGTAATAATTGATTATTTGAAACAAGCAGTTGCTTATTCTGTAGAAACAACAGCAAACCAAATGGATTGGTATTCTTAAGAAGCAGAGTTGGCACAGCTAAGTCTCAAGACCAGTGTCCTGGAAACCTGACATAATTCTGTTTGACTATATTGAGGTTAAAAACTAGTAAATAAATGCATTCTCGGCACTTTAGCCTATAATTTTACACGGGCGAGAGTGATGAGCCTCACGACGCTGAGGTCGGCAGACATGCTGAAGTGCCAGGGAGTGGGAGAGACTGCAGATTCCCGCTCAACATCCGTCTCCCCTTTTTCCTTAGTAGCAGAACCCTGATGTTATCTGGGCTGGAAACATACTAGTTAAAAGGTGCTATTTCCTGGACTCCCTTCAGGCTAGGTGTGGCTGTGAAACTAAGTTCTGATATGTAAGCCTAAGAGGGGTGTGGAACTTCTAAGAAGACCACTTAGAGAGAGCTCACCCGGTTATGAGGAGGTGGGTGGGCTCTTAGATCCTCGCATCTCTTCCTGGCCTGTCATTCTACCATGGAATGCTATGGTTGTAGACATACTGAGCTCGTTGTAACAGTAGCACATCAAAATAGAAAGACCCCATAATATCTTTTCATTCTAAACTACTTCTGGAGATATTTTAAGAAAACGATGACATTGTCGTCCTGACAAGAGTTGCTTTGTTTGGTGCTGATTGTGCTCCAATTGGCAATCTAGGCCTGGGTTACTTTTATTACCTTGGACATTAATGATCATCTTTGCTTAAAGCTGAACAAAAGGACATATGCTTTGTTTGTCGCAAAGGTATATTTAGGTTGATTGTAATGACCTCAGTCTACTATGGGCAAGTTACTTAAACTGAGTTTCTTCACTGGTAAAACGGGGGTAATAATAGCACCTGGTCACGCAGTCGCTCTAGTATCAAATGAGGAGATGCTACATGCAGATTGCTGCACGCTGAGCGTAATGGATGGGACTTGGCATCTGGTAAGAGTAGTGGCAGTACAAAATTTCTAGAACAGGTTTCAAAGGGGTGCTAGAATATTGTCTATTCCCAGAGTCTCTCTAGAGATGCTTTAAGGAAAAAGGAGCACCTGTCGGGGATAGTTGGGTTTTGTGTTGACTATAACCATTTTGGTTGTAACACAAGAAAAACAATTTCCTTTAGAAATGGGCCTGCATTTGATGTCAACAAGCAGCATCTAAATAAAAATCAAATCACATATTGTTTTGGGAAATGATTTATGCTGCGGAATACAGTTTGATGTTGTTTATTTCTCTTGGATATTTCAGGGTAAAATGATGGCGTGTAAACATTGCAGTGACATTTTCAGCAAGGAGGGCGCTTTGAAACCAGCAGCCATAAACAGAGAGGACCAGGGAGTTGAGTCGGACGATGAGAAGGACTCACTAAAGAAGCAGCTGAGAGAGATGGAGCTGGAATTGGCACAAACCAAGCTGCAGCTGGTGGAGGCCAAGTGTAAAATCCAGGTTGGTGACTTAATTAAAGGTCAAGAGAAAATGAAGTTAATGATCTGGGATAGTCCGGGATTTTGGCATGTACATATCCCTACCTGGCCCAGAATCATAGCTGTTGCTATATATGATAAATACAGTTTCTGGCCACTGAACATTGCCGGCACCCACTCTTTTCTTTGGAGCATCTTTTCATCTTTACCTGATTCCGCCAAATCTATTTTCCCATAATCGGGGGTACCATAATTAGAAAAACAGCCCTGGCCTCTGATGGACGGTTCCCCGTGTCCGGTTTGCCAGGGATCCTTACGTGCCGCCGTGTCCTGCCATGGCACTAGTGTCCTGAGCCACACTAGTGACCCTTCACTGTCTCTGCACTGGACCTTGTCCAGGTTCTCAGGGCAAAAACCATGTGTTTGGAACTAGAACTTATGCGTGCTTACACTATCAATCTGTCCGTACGTTTACGTTTATTTGTGGTTTTAACCACGTTATCTCAGGTTGTAACCTAAATCTAAAGGGAGGTTTCATCTCCCTGTTCAGAAAAAGCACAGATTCTGGTTCTTAGCGGTAACTCTTTCAGTGCTGAAACCTTTTTCTTGCATTAAGAAGCCAATTAACTGTCCCCTGGGCTTTGCGGGAGGACGATTATGGCTGTGTAGACCTGGGGGTTCCAAAAAGCTGTACTTGGACTTCTTTGGCAGAGAGAAATCACTTATAAAACTCAGATAATTTTCTTTCTTTAATTAGGAACTTGAACATCAGAGAGGGGCCCTTATGAATGAAATCCAAGCTGCAAAAAACTCTTGGTTTAGCAAAACCCTGAACTCTATCAAAACGGCCACGGGCACCCAGCCCCTGCAGCCGCCACAGGCCACCCTGCCACCCAAGGAGAGCACATAGTTCCAGCCTCACCCCAGCACAAGAGCACAACGATCAAAGCGACGGAAACCCAGGAGAACTCTCCCTGGTGTCCCTTTAAAGGAGGCCAGAGAGCCCGCCAGGTCTTTCCATAGCTCTCTTTCTCGTATGACACTCCTCAGAGGGATGGCATTGAAGCTGCCCTGATTTATGTTGGATACCTGTTTTCAAGCTTCTTCATGGAAGGCCATGTTCAGATGCATCATAGTATGAAACATTATTTTCTATGCCTGATGTTTAGTTGGAATTAAGTAATTCAGAACTAAATGCTTTTTATTTAGAACTAAGTATTCACAATTATTTTTATCTTTTGTAAAAATGGAGATGTCTTTTATTCCAAGGTCAAAGTGATAGGAAGATGTTTGTCACAGGAAAGAAATTGAAACCTAAACCTCTTAACTTTTCAGGATGTATTCAGATAAAGCACACTGTGGGGCCAGTCACGACCACTGTCAACGTTTCCTTGTGAAAACAATTTCCTGGACAGCGAGAATCCTGTTTGAAGGAAAGGGCAGACCTGGGATTGAACAGTCCCCAGAGAGAGTTAGTTGATTTCATTTTCTGTTGGGTACATCTGGAATTGAAGTGCCAAGAACTGTGGGATAAGATAGGCTATTGAGAATACACACTAGATAGAACGAACTGAGATTTTGATAAATGCAGGATGAAATAAATCACTTGGGCCCTGGTATTCTAACAAGTCCTTTTAAGAACTGCACACGGGAACTGCAAGTTCCTAAGTGCGAATAAGTTGTGAGTTCTGGCAAATCTAAACTCAGACATAGGTATCTCAAGTTGCAGCCTTAGAGAATCGTCACCAGAGAGGCCTAGAAAGGCCCGGGTTCAGATGGAGTACAGAACCGGGGACAGAGTGTGTCATTTAATGTTGTCAGGTGCTTGTGAAGGAAACACTAATATTACTGTTAAAGTTATGAAGTAGGAAGCAGAGGTCAGCGTCACGCCATCTCAGTTTAATGTTGGGCAACTTTTCCTGATTCCCGTAGCTCCCCCAAATGCGCCCTTATCACCCCTAGATGAAGAGATGCGAATGCGTCTGTAACATTTTTGATTGAATCCGAAACCTTTATAGAAATACTTTAAGAAAGGTAAAGAAAGCTAATGTTTAAAAGTTGACGGAAAGATTTTTTTCAATTGTATTTAACATGTCTATATAACTAGTGCTTACAGGAAATCGTATGGTAAGGGCAAAAAAAATTTCCCATTTTCTAAGCTATTTTGGAGGCCTTTGATCCTTTTACGCCAACCCAACTACTGTCAGGTATGTACAGTAACATTTGGTGATACTCATCCTTGGCTTTCTTGTCGAACGTACTCTTTGCAAACGATCTTAAGCTCTGCGTTGGCAGAGTGATTCCCATCTGTGCCATGTGTTGCGATTGAAACTAACACACTCTTGGAAGTAAAAATCAAGAGCCACCTTGACTTCAGGAGCATGTACTTCAAGCTGCTCGTGTGGATCCTTCTCCTAAAATGATCATTAAACTCTAAAAAGTGAAGTCCCGCCATCGGCAAGTGTTTAGATCCCATGCAACCCATGAAACTGATAGGGTTGTCTGTTATCCTTTGTTACACTCATCAAATAATATTTTTCTTATAGAATTTTTTTGGTCCTAACATCTTTCATCACAATATTCATTTCTTTATACCAAAAAGAAAAAATAACCCAGCATTCTGAGTGTTAATTTTAACATTCCTTGCATGGCGGTTTAGAAAAGTTCTTTATTTATTTTTGGGGGAGGAGTAAAATTAATGGCTAGAGAATTGTATCTTGGTACTTGTTTCTGTAAAACATTCAGTATAATTCGTTAGCTTTACTGGTACTTTACACTTTGATTCCAAGAAGCCTTGTACAAGTTGCCTATCAGAGGGCTAGCTAAATTAAAGACATTCTTTTGTGTTTTGTGAGCCTCATAGTTCTACTATACAGTATTTTCCACAGAATGCCTAAATTGCATAATTTTCCTTAAATGGTAGTTGAGGGAGAAATAGCATGGCTCTAGTTCTAGTCCTTACCTGTTGAGCTGGCTCAGTTTCATAGCCCTTTCCATTTTTTTCTTGAAACAAAATCACTAGGTTTACATACATTCCAAACATTTACTAAATCTATCTTTTGCATTTCCTTTTAACTCTTTTAAAAGATTATAATGGGAAACTAGATTTTTTTTTCTTTTCCAGTTTCATGTCATCCTTGAGTATGTGTGTGTACTATAAGTCTAAACTTTTCCTTGCTGCAATGCCTTTGGGTCAGTAGCAACAGTAAAGATAGAAAATTCAAACTGTGGTATATGATACGATTATTCATACAATATGTTCAAATAGCATTATCCCAAACCACATGTCCTTCACCGTGTATTGTTGAAAACTGCTAGTTTTAATTTCACTTATTTTGGAATATATTTGAGAATTGCTACTCTTCTCTTGACTTCTTTTCGAAGGAGATTAACCAGCCCAAATAGCCAGAAGATTTTCAGATACCCTAGTGTTTTTCATCTTTTCCTAGGATACATTGTATAAAACATTCCTCCCCAAATCCAACGTTTGGCAATATTCTGAAAAGTGATCATTTCTCTGTTCATTAAATTCTGCAGAATAAGTTAAAGGAATGGAATTCAAACTGATTATTCAGTTCATTAGCTTTTATATATTGAAAATCTTGTGTAATACATTCTTTAAAGCTGAAAGAAACCACGCTGAATTTTGCAGTACACATGCATACTAGCTTCCCGCATCCTGAGCCACGGCACAATTTATTTAGTTAACGTACAATTTAATGCAAAGAAACAGTTACCTAATGTTCTGTATTACGAGTGCCCATCAGGAACACTCGTAGGGATGTTACATAGGCCTATGGCCTTTCTGTACAGCCAGTATGTCTTTGCCTCCCCAAGCTATTTAAGTTAGCAGTTTCTTCTTCACTGGCTTTCTTACATTTCCATAGTAAAGTAGAATAGCAATCTTTGTACCGATGTTGGGAAATTTAATGGTATTTATCTTACTTCCTTTCTTCAAAATTTTCATTCTTTTATACTGTGTGTTATTTATTTCTCTCAAACCCCTATTCCATTTTCTTAAATATTTTTCACTTACTAGTGGCTTCATGTCTTAAACTAAAGTGAGAAAAACAAGAGAATACACAGTTTAGGGCACGAGAGATGAGAGATCCTTAAAAGGGCTGATTAGTTACTGAGGATGAAAATGGCATATGTAACTCATGTAAGGGACTGAGTTTCCTTTTTTTTAGCTGAAATCAGTCTACTAACTATTCTGCTAAGGCGGTTGTCTGATTTCAGGACCCCTTTAATGGAAAAAGGAGCTTTTAGAAAATTAAATACCTTGTTTATCTATCTCTGGGGGGAAAAACACTTTTAATTACTTAGCAAGATGATGGTTCTATTGCCTAACATCCTCTTTAAAACACTTTGAAAAGCTAAAGCTCTGATTCTCTTGCTTCAGTTACAAATAAATGAGAGAATGGACAAACTTGTTTGACTTGAACGCTGTTGTATTTGTGTGTGCACACAACTGGTAGAATGTTATAAAGTATCCTTGCTGCTTTCCCATGCCCCGGTACCCTGCACCTGAATACACCCAGGGCAACGGGACGCGGAAGGGCTGACAGTGTCGCGGTGGCCTGTGTTTCCCGCCAGGGCACTCACTACCTGCTGTAAAACTCTTGCCCTCTAGTTGCCATGCTGATGGTCACCTTGAACTAGAACTGCTCCAAAACATCCTTTCTTTCTCATAGTATCTTCCATATGATAAAAACAAAGCCCTTTACCTTAGGAATTTACTTATCTTTCAGAAGCTACCAAAATGAACACTTCGGTGTGGGCTGCACCTCAACCGATGATCTCAAGTTGTAATGAGAAAAGTGGATGTTTACAGTAGCTTAGTGACTGCAGTCAGCGGTCAAGTGTTCCCTTCTCAACTTCTGTCAAAAAGACTACATGTCAAGCTTATCTCCAAATGAATTTACTACCTGCTGTAAAAACATCAGCATGTCCTATTCTTCCCACCTCCATCATTTGTGGTATTCTGAAAATTTTGATCTGAGAAAAAAGAATCATTGAATAGGAAATGAACATTTTAAGTTACTTTCCTTTTTCAGTGACAGTAACATGTAAAATCTTGTCCATTAAAATGTAATTTAATAACTCTATAAGTGGAATAAAATATAGGAAACTGAATTATAAGGATATAAATGAATCAAGACTCTGGTGTCATGAAAGCACAAGAATAAAGCTGGAGATGGTCCCAGAATCCAAGATGTCCCAATAGCCTTTTCCATCAGTTTCTCTATTTTTGGTATTTTGCATAATGTATGGATTCTTAGTTCAAATGAGGGAAAAAAGTTAGTCAGCCCCTCGTCCTTTCTTTCGACTTCTGCCTTTCTCTTGCTGAGGAGGTAGCAGGAGTTCTCTACCATCTATTTCTATGAATTGTATAGATTTTGTCCACGGTGTGTCTAATGAAAACAGGTTCTGGGATAAGGGAGTTGATTAGCCCAAACAGTGCTGACCAACTACAAAAGAAACAGAGCAGCCGCTCTCCTCTACAAACACTGACCAGTTAGATGTTTCCATAATTCCATGTATTATGTATAGTACACTCTGTAAATGTAAATGTAATGCTTGTCAAGGAAAAGTGCAATTTATTGTACATTGTCCCAACAAATGTTTACTTTTATAATCGTTATGAACTTGAATTGGATTAGTATCTTGTTTTCACGTGTGAATGAAGCCTTGCGAACTAAACAGATGCAACGAGGAAGGTAACAAGGTGACCACTTTTGTGAGCCAGTGGTGTTTTCGAGGCTTCGTGTTGCCCCTTTGGTCCCATTAAGCAGTAATAAACATTTGTTCGGAAGTCCATGTATGTCTCATTGATTTTATTCTGAACCATCTGAACCCAGTGTTTATGTAACACTTGTTATTCGACACTAGACTCCAGTCAGTTCGTATGGGAGCCTGCTCTAGGCTGTGCCCTGCCAAATGACACCCTGCACAACAGCACTGCCAAGTGCCATCTTCCTCTCTACAGAGACTCCTCGGTTGCAAGTAATAGAAACCCTCTCAAGCTAGCTTAATAAGGCAGTTATTTAAAAGGAAATAGGGATATTTTTATCATAGATACCAAAGGCCAAACAGTTGGGGTCTGAAGAGGTGTTGGGACAAGGGACGGGAACTGCTCTTCTGCTGGTCTTGCCAGGTGATGTTTGTCTGTTGCTGCATCACTCCGAAAACAAGCTCTTCCTGTTCTAAGTGCACAACTTCCAAGTCTACGTGTCCTCTTTTCAAGTGACGGCAGAGATGGACTGACATCTCAGTGTCCCAATTCCAAAATCTCCCAAAAATCTGATTGGCTAATTCTGGATTAGGTGGCTGTGGCGAGTCTTTCAAGGTACAGCGCAGTGGGTGATAATATATAACTCAAACAGAACTCCAGAGGCTCTTCTGGAAGTCGAGGCAAGGTGCAAAGAACCCTGATTTGCTTTTTGTTCTAATTTGCATTTTGTCCTGGGAGTCCATGGAATCTAAGTGAAAGCCAAGGGGTTAGTCAGCTCCTATGAGACTTCAGCATGTATTAAAAATGATTAATTGGAGATTGTAAAATTATAGTTTGTGGCCCAAACCCAGGTCACAGACAATTTAATTTGGCCCATGTAGTATTTAAAGTGAGAAATTTTGCATAAAAATTAAAATAGTCATTGTTTAGAAAATATCTACTTAATTTGGCAGGAGGTCATGAGTGGAACTCACTGTTCACTATTAAGGTCCTAGCCTTAATGATTACATGTTAACTGGAAGATTTTTGTCCAGTAAGGATGCAAATCCCTACTTTCCAGTGGAACGGGTAACTCCAAAGGTTATACCAGTTTGAACCTAACTTTGCAACTTCACACTAACATTTCATTATTAAATTGCCTATAAGTACTCAGCTATGCAAACGTACTTCAATATAGTTTTAACATATTACTGGTTCCCCCATTAACTAATAAATTGAATAAAATATTTGTCACATGTTCATTTTATAGTTACATGAGTCTTGATTTCACCTTTTTGAAATTATACTTTAACAAAACTTTTGATTACTGTCAAAGGCACGCTCAGAGCAAAATCTGAATAGTTTACTTGCAAGGAAAGTTTGCAAGGAAGTTCAGGCTTATGTTCTTCCCTCCCTGACTTCCTGTGGGTGAAAGCATCAACCTGTTCTGACAGAGCCCACCCTGCCTGTGATCTTCCATTCTTGCCTGCCTGGCCTAGAAATTTTGGACTTATTAGCCAGTTCGCACAACTGTGTAAGTTTATTCCTTATCATAATGTGTTTGTCTATCATCTATCACCTATCATTCTTCATTTATCTATCTACTGATTCTGGTTCTCTAATTGAACACTAGAATAGTCAGGTAGAACCTCCCTAAGGTCACTTTTGAGAGAACTGAATAAAGTGAAGGAATGATCTAAATGATGCTCTGGAGGAAAAGCATTCCAGACGGAGAGAAAGCACAGAATACATACAGACTTGGAGGTGAGAGCAAGCTCAGCAGATTCAAGGAATGACCAAAATGCCAGGTAGAGGGGCAAGAAGTGAGAGATGAGTTCCATGAGATGACAGGAGACTCATAAAGGTCAGATAAGATCCTGTAGAGTATACTAGATCATGGAAGGAAGTTTGAACTTTATTCTAAGTCTAGTAGGAAGCTATTGGAGGTTTCTAAGTAAGGGATATGATGATTTGAAAAGATTACTCTGGCTGCTGTGTGGGAAACTAATTGTAAAGACATAGTGGGAAAGCAGAGAAACAAGTTAAAAGGCTAAAATTCCGGACAAAGTAATGATGTCTTGGTTGTGGGTGGTAGCAGTGGAGGCTGTGAGGGTGGTTTGATTCTCAATATATTTAGAAAATAAAGCCATCAAGTTTTATTATAGGACGGGCTGTAGAACCTGAAATCGAAGACAAGATGAATTTGATGTGCTTATTAGACACCCAAGCACAGGCAGAGTCTGGAGCTCAGGGGAGTGATGGAACTGAAGACAGATTTGAAAGTCACTGGATAATAGAAGGTTTTTGAAAATCTTGTGACTTTAGGATATCTGCGGGGAGGAGTGGCCCCAGCTGCATAACCAAGCAAATTTGAAAATCATTGCCTTAGGTCAAGCTTTTAGGTGGGGAAATGGGGCATTTGTTCCTATTTAAGTACATAAAGACTTTCAGTTGAACACCCTTTATAAACACTTAAGTTATACTAAGTTATAATTAACATACAATAAAATGCAAAGATCTTAGGAGTTCAGTTCTATGAATTTTGATAACTGTATCTATCAGTAACATTTCTATCTTCGGAAAATTCCCTCCTGGGCCTACTTAAATATAACTTTTAGTTATGTATAACGTGCGAAAGAAACTACACAAATATAAGTTTAGAGCTCAGTGAAATCTCTACAAAGTGAACACACCTATAACCTTCCAAATCAAGAAACAGAGCAGTATCTGAATCTCAAAAGCCCCCTCGTGGCTCCTTTCTGTCAGTCCTCCCCGCCCAAGGAAAGACCACCCTGATTTTTAACACCACAGATTCATTTGTTTTGTTGTTTTTAGAGTACATTTAAGTGGAACCAAACGATATGAACCTTTCTATGTCTGGCATCTTTTCCTTAACGCGATGTTTTTGAGATTCATGCATGCTGTGTGCAGCAATTTGTCCGTTTTCATACTGTACTTCCGATTCTTTACGATAAGGGTCAACTTGCATTTTTTCTAACAGCCTTTTCCTTCTGACTTGCTGATTCTAATCGCTACCTTGAGCGATACATCAAGCTAAATGAGCGCGGGCTACTTGACTTCTCAGGGGTTACTGTTTCTGTTCCCAACGTTTTGAACCTGTCAGAAGCTACAATACAAGAAGCGTGGGTTGCTCGGAGCTTTACTGAACGGTGCTGCTGGAGCCATCAGAACACAATGCAGTTCCAGGAAAACTCAGCCCACGTTTTCTGATGGCCAATAAGCTGACCTGGATCCAACCACGCGTGCGACTGGAGAATCGCAGAATGTCGGTGAAGGGTCGAAGTCACGGAGGAAGTGCTTTCACATACCACGAGGTACAGGAGACCGCAACTGAGGTCACAGTGTGCCACCTGGTATTGGCAACCTTAAACGCCGGTAGCGCCATTGGGTGCCGTCACGTGGCCAACGCAACGGCACCTCCTAGCGTGATGACGCCACCACGTCGCAGACTCTAAACGGTGGTGAAGTTTCCAGACCGCCAGAGCCCACTGAAAATCAAAGTTCCCTTCGGGATCCTCCATACTTAGAGTCTTCATTTTTCCCCATTTTACCGTAAATAAGCTGCCTCTTCTCTTTTCTGCCCTTTTCTCGCGGAGGTTCACAGACCAATCTTAAAACAAGATGGCTGCCTAGATGGCCCAGTGTCCTAGAGCGGCCGGAAGCAGCCGACTCTAGTTAACTTCCTATTTGGACCCGCCCAAGATCCTTACGTCATTTCCGGGGTTGGGGTAAAGTACGCGAAGGCAGCGGTTCCGAGCTGCGGCTGCGCAGCCGGGACAAATGAGGTCAAAGTGTAATCGTACCGCTGCCCCGGCTGAGGAAAAGGCGTTACTCTTCTCGAACCTCGGGTTTGCTCGCGAGAGTTGAGAGTGGCGGGGCGGCCCGGCCGGCGGGGCGGGG
>CM053517.1:4574150-4600925 GCA_028627145.1 Eidolon dupreanum
TTCCGACTCCCTAATACTCGGTGCTGCTTCCCAGTATCTTCTTCCATCCCTCTCCCCTCCCCCACTTCCTTCTCTCCCGCCTCCCTCCTTCCTCTCTCCCTCCCCGTCTCCCTATCTCCCTTGTTCCTTCTTTAGCTTCTCTTCGCTTCTCCTTACCCATCTGTAAAGACGACAATATTATCATTTTTCTACTTCGCAGGAAAGTGGAAGTAACTAAGACATCGCAGCCGGTCCTCAGCGGTGGGTGGGTGGTCATGGAGGTGGCAGGAGCCGGCTTACATTGTTCAGACTTGGCTTTGATTTTGCAAGCGGGAAATTCCGTTTTCCCATGTGATGGGCGCATGGAAATCCAAACCAGATGTTAGGCATTAGAAAGCCAAGCCAAGCTGACGTGACAGACACTCAGGATTTGTCAGGACACCCTAACCCAAAACAACAGCTGCCTGATTTCTATTAGGATACTGCCTTTTACCTCTCAGCAGAAATGCTGATGGGTAGAAAATAGCCAGCAGACGTCTTTTTGGGGAACTTCGAAATTAAAATCACTTTCTATGATGACTTTTCAAAATGGAAATTTCCATTCATAGCTTATTTGTTGTTAAAAAAAAAAAAATGAGCTGTCTGAGCCATTACTATGGCGTTGACTACAGTTTTTTCCCAGCTTCAGTTTTTCCTGATCCGGGGCACACGGGTGCCTGCGGGGTCCGCCGGTGTCTGTGTGAGGAGATGCGGGGCGCCCAAGGAAGCCCCCTGCTGTATCTCCCTCCTCCCTCCCTCCCTCCCTCTCTCCCTCTCTCATTCTTCCTCCCTCCTTTATGCAAACATCCCCCTTCTTGCTGCACAGAGCGTGCATCCAAGGCCGCACACACTTAGATATGTAAGAGATAGAACTTTCCATTTTGATTCCAACGTACTTTCTGTCCCTCATAAGCCTCACGCTTGCTGAGCAGCCGAGAGGAGCCCTCAGGACATTGGGCCGTGCCCCTTCCCCGGGCTGTGCATAGTGCGTGGGTGGTCTCCCGGGGTGGCACAGGGGCCCACGGGCACCTCAGTCACCTTCCCGATGGCTGTCTGCCGAGACGCCCTGGTTTCCATGTGCCGGGCTCGCTCATCGTCTCCACACCACTGTGGGAGCCCTGTCCACTTGGAACGCGCCTGCTAGTGTAGACTGCTCTACCCCGCCACTGTGGGAGGCGGGAGCCCAGGGTCACCCGGGACCCACCCACGTGCCCGTCCTTAATCCTTGTCCTCGATGAGTCCATGCGTTTGGAAGCGGTGGCCGTGCGGGGGAAGAACGGAGCCCAAGGGAGGAAGAGAAACGGCAGGACGCGTAGGGAGGAACCGGAAGCTGACGCTTCAGAAATGGCCTTGGCTCAGTTGTCCCTGGTAATAACATTCGCCTGGCTTTCGACATACAGACCTCGACCCCCCCAGAGACTTCCGACCGTCCGCCGTGACGCAGTCGGGCGGGGTTCTCACCTGGACGCGGCCCTCTGCCCAGATCGACGGCTACATTCTGACCTACCGGTTCCCAGAGGGCACTGCTCAGGTACCGGACGCGCCTCGCCCGTTCTCGCGGTGCCCGTGCCCGGCCGCCGTGTGACGCGGGCCAGCCAGCTCGGTTGCCGGGCCCGGCAGCCGCCGATCCGTGAGCTGGCCCCGTCGATCACAGCGTTTGTGAGCGCCGTGGTCCCTGCCACGGGACCGACCGTGGGGCCTGCTCCTACCGACCGCTGAGTCCTTGCCGGCCACACGCCGGCCCCATGTTATCTTGTTTATTGTTTATCTCCCCCAATAAATGTCAGCTCCATGAGGAAAGGGAATTTTCACCTGTTTCCTCGATCACTGTAGCTAACGTGCTTAGAATCTGGCACACGGTAGGTGCTCCATAAAGATTTAGTGAATTGATTGGTTAACCCTTATTTCAAGGGTTATACCTCCCCCATGGAATCTCGAGGCCAGTCAATTCTTAAAACTGGTCCCAATGGAAGATTACTGTTCTCTCTCCTCGGCAAGGAAGCAAGAGGGAGGAAGGAAAAAAGGGACGGGCACACTGACTTATTCAGGATCTCGGGTAATGCTTAGGACAGCCCTCTAGCGGAAATGAGACAGGAAGTTGGTGGCAAACCCAACTATCTCCTGCCTCAGTTCCCCTGTTACCTTCTCAGCCTGGCGCTGAGTGTCGCAGCGAGGACAGAGTTCCCAGCAGGCCGGCGGGGACCCCCCGGCAGTGCTGCTGGCTCCGGCCAGTGCTCCTAGCAGGGCTCAGCCTCCAAAGCACGGCCCGCGGGGGCCCTGGGCTGCCACTGAGCCCCCCAAAGAGATCACACGCCGTGCTGCAGAGAGCCTCAGCCGTCAGCACCGGGGGACGCGCTGACCCCGAGGACGCGGGGTGATAAACCGGACATCTACCTACTGTCCCCTCTGTTTGGTAGGAGGTGCAGCTCGGACAAGGCGACCAGCGGTTTGAGTTGCAAGGCCTTGAGCAGGGCGCCACCTACCCTGCGTCCTTGGTGGCCGTTCAGGGTGACCGCCGGAGCAGGAGCGTGTCCACCACCCTTGCCACAGGTAACGACCGCGGCACGCGGACCGGGACTGGCTGCAGAGCTACGGCTTCTGCAGGTGCGGGGAGCTGGAAACGGGGTGCGGCAGAGAGACTGCAGAGGGCAGCTGGATTGGGGGAGGGAGCGACGTGAACTTGACCTTATTTGAAGGGTTCAGTGAGAGCAAAGCAAGTGAGAAAAAGAAGATGTGAGTGAAGAGTTGGATGGAGCAAGGCGGTAGGAGGTTATGAATACTCCTACACAAAATAAATTAGCTTAAAATAGGGGGCCAGCCCGCTGCCCTCCTCCCCAGCCCCCCTCTCAACGCTGTCCCTCTGCTCGGCTGCCAGCTGGTGCCCGTTTCCCACACCCTTCGGACTGCAGTCAAGTTCAGCAGAACGGCAACGTCGCCAGTGGCCTGTACACCATCTACCTGCATGGCGACGCCAGCCGGCCCCTGCAGGTGTACTGCGACATGGACACAGACGGAGGAGGCTGGATTGTGAGTCAGCAGAGCCCGGGGGCCCTGGGCCCGGCGCTTCTCAGCCCGGGGGCCCTGGACTGGGCAGGGCCGCTTCTCAGCCCCCCCAGCTCCAGTTCTTTGCCCACGGGGGAGGGGAGCGTTGGTGGCCTGCAGCTGTGTTTAGAGAGATCCCACCCACGAGGAATAAGACCAGAAGCACTTGACCCCTGGGGCAGGGCGGCCTTGGTGAGACTAGCGCTGCTGGCTGTGCCGGCTCAGGGGCTTTACCGCCCTCTCCTAGTGCCCTGCACGCGTATTTCACCCACATTTTACTCTCTTCGGAGCATTCTCTGTACGTGACCCTCACACAAAAGCTTTAGAGTAAGTGAGAGATTCGGATTCCTATCTTCTAGCCATGTGAAGTGAGGCCCGCGGGGAGATGCGCCTTGGCTGAGTCACACGAGTTAGTGATGAGCTTAGGACTGGATCTCAGGACTCCATCCTCCTCCTGGGTCCTGGGCCTTCCCAGGGGGTCACTCCAGGACGCATGGCCTCTTCGGGGGACCCGTCCTCCGAATTGGAGCGTGCTGTCTAGGTTCTTCATCCTGGCACCTCGGCCCAGGGCTTTGATGGGACTTCGACTTGAACGGCTGGAGTTGACGGAGGGGGAGCCGGCGACGTTCCGATCGTCCCTCGTCCGTGAGGTTTTATTCTCGTGGGCATCGCCTTCTTCGACCGCGGCAGCCCGATTCAGTTCCCTGATGAGCTGCCCGAGGTCGCGGCCTGACCCTCCCATCTCCCCCGGCCCCTTCTCCCCGTGTCTGGCCAGCGGCAGCCCCTTCCGCCGTGCACCCCAGCACACTGTGTCTAGCCGTGCTCATTCACACACTCGCTCAGGGGCCCGGGAAATGAAGACACTTGAGCAGCCGCGGATGAAATAATGCCACCTGACCGGCAGCAAGGAAGAAAACGTATTTTCTGCACAGCTGCGTCCGAGGGCTGAGAGGCAGTAACTGGACTGGGTGGGGGAAATTCCTGACTGATTTACAGACATGCAGGAACAGAACGTCAGGCGGGAGGCTCCCGCCGGACCACACTCATGGGGCGGTGCCCGCTGCTTTCCGTCAGCACCGTCGTCGCTCCGAGCATTCCGAACCCGCGGGCGCGAGGCCAGTCCCCTGCCCTGGTGCCATGGTTGGCCGTTGGCGGGACGTTCGTACTGTCTGGTGCCTTTTTTGAAAGCCAGCCTCGCATTGGGAAGGGGACGTTCATCCAGCGCGACCTTTGGATAAAGATCCCCAGTCTGTCTGCCTGGGGATACCCACGGTTTTTCTTCCTCCATGAATATTTACTGAGTGCCTATGACATGTGCGCACAGTTTTATAGACTCAAGATGCAATCTCTGCCCTCCAGGATCCTGCCCCCTACATACTGCCCATGCCTATGGCCCTCACCAGGACGGAGGTTGGTTCAAGAAATGACAAAGTCACTCTGCGTTCTCACCGCCACCAGCCCCACCCCCGCCAGGTCTCCTGTCCTCACTCAGACTCCTCAGGTGATGAGCACGTGACTCGAGGTTGTGTGGGGATCTCCTCAAAGCCAGCACACATCCTGAAGACCTTCACCTGAACCTGGACCAGAGGTTTCCACGTCTTGGGGGTTCAAGTGTCTTTGGTCACTGAAAGATGACCTCAGTACATTGCTGTTTTAAAGTGAGCCACTAAAATCCTTCTGAGGAAATCCTTTACCCTCGTGGGCAGCAGGGGCCGGGGTTTGCTCAGAGGCCAGCAGCACTTGCCCCTGCGGGAACTGAGGCCGAGGGCGGGAGGCTGGGGCGAAGGCCGTCGGGGAACCCCTGAGCGTCTCAGGTACTCCCATCTTCGTTTTCCATCTTGCGGGTCTTAAGGGCTACTTTAGAGGCTCTTTCCCTGGGCATTTAAATGAGATTTTCGCTTTTTTCCTTCCTGATTCAGTGATTCAGGACATCGAGTGAGTTCTAGAGTGCAACGACAGTTCCGTCATGTAAAACCAGACTTATTTTCTAAGGGGCTTTTTTCCCCCCCAAATAGTCCATTATGAGGTGTCGTCACCTCGTGGAATGGAAATGAACTAGCTTCTGAAGGAGTCGGTGAAGCCTTTCTGATCAAGATGAATAAATGACCCCTGTGGGTCAGTTCATGTGGAACCTGATGTAACAAAATGCAAACTAACATTTATCGAGATAGAATAACTTATTATATTCTTATTTGCCAGATTCTTGGCCTCAGTACTCTATGATTTATTATGACTCATGATCTTGTCGGAGCCTCGATTTAAGAGCATGACAAATGAGCTATTAACAACCCAATGTCATAGTTTAGAGAAGCGAGGCTTGTCAAGATTAACTAAGTTGCCCAAGGACACAGCTGGTAAGTGTAGAGCTGGGTCTAATCTAAATAGTGATACAAAAAGCATCAGAGCCACTTCTTGGAGTTTCCCTGGCCAAGATGAAGCATTATTTAAAAAAAAAAAATCAGTGAGCCTGCCACACTGAGGCACCATGTTTGCTGACTGGAAATGGGGCCAAACACCTTTGTGCTGCGTCTGTCCCAGGAGGCTTGAGCCTGTCTCCGCGATGTCAGGTTAGTGGGAATGTCACGTGATGTGATGGACAGGACCCAACATTGGTGCCACGTCCAACCTAGGATTCCACTGTCCCTGACAAAGGGATGGTCCCAGGGAGGGGCCTGGAATAGGCTCCGTGCTAGGAGATTAAGAGTTAGCCTCAGGGTCTTAAATGCTTTTTGGAACATAGACACAGGAAGGCTGCTGGTATTTCAAACTTTCCGACGGAAAGAGGAGATCGGTGTTTTATCCTGCGTCGGCCATGAGATGCTCAGCCGTCTGACTTTGGCGAATTGCTTTTCCGAGCTTCCGCATCTGTAAAATGGCATCATGTGTCCTTGCCCTGGAGCCAGCACTTAACAAACGCTCGAGAAACCACCGCTAAGTAAAGAAATCGATGGACAAAGAAGGAACAAAGGGAGCTGAGAGGGGATTGGGGGCCCCTCTGAAAGGTGGACACTCGAGAAAAGGATCAGGAGAGACTGTTTGTTCAGGGTGTCCTTGTTTGTCCCAGTCGCTCCTAATTCTGTTCGACGGCTCTTTACCATTATAGAGCATCTGGACGCGAATCGTCTCATTTAGTTCTCCCAGCACCTCTGAAGGAGACACTTCCTTACCCCGTTTGACCGAGAGCTGACTGAGGCTCGGTACGGATAGAAATGGCTGACGCACCAGCCAGGAAGTGGCTGTGGTCTGACCGGTGGAGTCCACGGAGCCCAGTGCCCCCTGGGCCAGCAGACCTGGCCCGGTGCTGTGGACGGCGTGAAACGGGAGCCCCCAGGTGGAGGTTTCAGCGCCGTTGTGGGCCGCCTACCCTCCCCACCCTCCCTGTCTCTTCCCAGAGGAAAATGTAAAGACCGCACAGATACCAGGAGGTCTGTCTCGCCAAATCCAAGGCACGTGCTGGGAAACGTGGTGGAGAGGAGGGAGATTGGACTTCGTGCTGGGGCTTCGCGTTTGAATGAATGCGAAGGAGGGTAGGCTGAGAGAACATGCCGTCCGGCCTTGCAGAATTCCAGAACCCTTCTCAGGTGGCAGCTAGGTGGCGTTCAGCTGGGCTCTCAAGGTCGCGGTGTGCAGTATCAAGTCCAGCCATGTGCATGGGCGCGTTTAGCTTTTGGGTACTCTGACTGGACCTGGCTTCCTTCCCCACACAGAGGACATTCAGAAAAGAGAGCAGCCCACATGCTCATCAAGCAGTGGGCACCTCTGTCTCCGTTGTCAGTTGTCACTCACACACAGCCCGTTCCACGCTGGCTTCTGCCCTCATCTCTAATCGTGGCCTTTGCTGAAGTCAACCGCGATCCTGTGTCGCTAAAGTCTGGACAGTCGAGGCCTCGCGATCCCTGACCTCTCGCCAGCACTTGACGCTGTCGACTACAGCTTTCTCTTTGAGGCCTTCGCAATTCCACATTTTCCTCGTTGCCCTTCTGTCTGTCTGCCTGCTCCTCTCTCCCCGAACGAACTCATCCTTCTCCAGGTGGCGGTTACGTACCGGGGGTCCTCGAGGCTCGACTCGAGGGGTTTTCTCTCTTCAGGTCCTATTTTCCTCCTCGCTGGCCTCGTCCTTTCCCATGGCCTCACTGAACCCCAGGTCCCAGTAGCTTTCCATATTAGTTACGAGACATCGGGCTGTGCTGCAGTTAACAAACCAACACCAAATGCTAATAATTTAAAACATAAGACAATGTTTTTTCCTCACATGTGCAAAGTCTGCTGTGGGTCTGGCAGTCACTTCTAAGCGGTAACTCAGGGATTCGGGCCGATTCCAACTTGCGGCTTTGTCCTGTCAACACGCGGCCTCCCCCGAGGCATAGTGGCTCATGGAAACGGGCGAGAGAGCATGGAACCCCCTCTCCACCCTCCTGTGCTCCCCCCTACAGTCCTCGGGCTAGGACGAGCCCTCCTGAGTTCCTGGGGCCAGGGGGTACAGTGAGGCCTGGGAGCACCTGGCATTCCCACCTCGCACGTCTAGCTGAGCTCTCTCTGGAAGTCCAGCGGGCCCTACGCCATCTTCATTCACAGCACACCTCAGGGGTGACTCACCCTCACCATGTCCCCAGTGAGCTCCTGGCCCACTCAGAAAAGGCGCCCCACCTCAGCAAGCGGCCCCCCAGAACAGCCAGCCGCAGCCGCAGGTCGCACTCGACTTCCTCCTCTTTCTGTCCCACCTTCGCTCTGCCACCAGGCTGCCGTTTTACCCCGTCTGTCGTCAGGGCAGCCCCGGTGGGGGTCTGTCCCCTTCCGCGCGGTCCGACAGCGCGGAGTGTGTCGGAGGGCAACGTCCACCCCCCTTTCAGGTCTTCCAGAGGCGAAACACCGGGCAGCTGGATTTCTTCAAGCGCTGGCGGACCTACGTGGACGGCTTCGGGGACCCCATGCAGGAGTTCTGGCTTGGTATGACCTTTGGGAACCCTGGAGGGCTGGGTTGTGGAGGGAAGATCTGCCCCCCCGGAAAGCTGGCCAGGCAGCTCGAGGAAGCTCCCCACATTCGAGGACAGGGCCAAGGGCCGGGCACACAGGAACCGGCCGACCGGTGTTGCCGGGGCCATGTCACTGGGCAGGTTCTCACGTGCCCCGAGCTCGGGAAAGTGTCGGGCTGTCCCAGGTGGCCCTGGTGCTGTGTGTGAGCCCCACGGGGTGTGCCTGCAGTCCGAACATCTTCAGACCACAGGAGCAGAGAGACAGCTGATCGGGCGGGACGGGGCTGTCGCTGGGAGGTGACACTAGTTGTCCTGGCAAGCCCGTTAGCAACGCCCGTCGTCATCGCGTTTCCATTTCCTTCTGCTCCGGTCTGGAGTAGATGTTCGTGGAGAGGGAAATAGGCAAAAGCATCCGTTGAAAAATGAAGAATTAAAAAGTCGTGATCTGGACACTCAGCGCTCGATACAGTAGGTGATGCTTGTGATTTACTTGGCACAAAACTTCAGAGCGAGTGATCGATCTCCTCTCCTGCTTGGTGGGCCAAGGAGACGATACATAGAACTGCTGCTGCCTTAGGAGATGGAGTCGGGGGGCAGGCTTGTCCATGGCTGTCCCCCACGGTGCCCTTCCACCCCAAGTAGCGTGACTGTGCCAAAGAAGTGAGAGGGTGAGATGAGCCCCCCGAAAGAGGAACTAGGGGGAAGGCCCCCATTAGCAGAGGAGGTAAAGGCTAAGGTGACTTTGGGGCTGAGTCTCTGGTGCCGGCGGCGAGCGCTCACCCACCGCGGCTGATCGGCGGTCGGAACTCCTTATCTTTAGGACTTGACAAGCTGCACAACCTCACCACCGGCGCCCCGACCCCGTACGAGGTGAGGGTGGACCTACAGACGGCCAACGAGTCCGCCTACGCCGTTTACGACTTCTTCCAAGTGGCCTCCGGCCGGGAGCGGTACCGGCTCGCAGTGGGGAAGTACAGAGGGACCGCGGGTAAGGAGCAGAGTCGCTGACACTGGGGACCTTGCTCTGCCTGCGTCTCAGCCTCGGTGGCCACGTGCCCTTGATCTGGGGCGGAATGCTGCTCTTGGAAGGCGAATTGCTCTCATCGACACCGCAGGGGGCTCGGGGGTGAATGAGGTCGTCACAGCAATCCTTGACCATCATAAAATCACCATACCTGTACCTTAAACATTGACACACACCCCACCTCCAGCCAGTAAAAACCCTCCTTTTGTGCTCCCCAGATTCAGGTTGTAGTATACTGGCTGGTGATTCCCACATTCTGAGCGATCTCATGGCGCCCGCCCGCCTTGCACTCTGCCTCAGCAGGCGGCTGCTGTTCTTGCACAGCACAGTGTGTGTGTGTGTGTGTGTGTGTGTGTGTGTGTGTGTGTGTGAGAGAGAGAGAGAGAGAGAGAGAGAGAGAGAGAGAGAGAGAGAGAGAGAGATTATTTAAATAGTTTGCGGCACTCTGCCATAAATAAAGACGGAAAAACAAAAGTGCTGATTCTAACAATAAGCTTAGGTGCCATCGACTTCATAAACCTGTGACAACACAGAAACGGGCAGTCGCCTGGAGAGGGGGTGTTTCAGCCTCGCCACGCTGCTCACTGGTGTAAGCCGGTTGATGGCGTGTTTAGTTTTGAAGGAAAAGAACAAAGTTAAGCAACATGATGGAAATACTGAGATTGTGCCATTGAATATTTTAGGAGGGCAAGAGTGGTTACTCTTTTAATATTACATTTTAAACCTACATTCATAGTTCTTAAAACCCTCACGAGTAGGTCTATGTTTTGCACGTTTTTGACTTTGGCGGAACTAGGCAGGAATGTGTTACCAGCCAGGTCCACTGACCGCGTGGGACCTGTTCTGTCCTCCTGGACGCACGTGGTCACTGTTGCAGGGTGTCATGGGCAGTGAGGAGAGCCGAGGCAAGGCGGTTGGGGTTTGCTCTTGAGCCTTGCAGGCCCCCCCCAAAATCGTCCACTCAGCCACCTATTGACAGAAGACCGAACAGACACCAAAATCTGAAGGGGCCAACTGCAGACACAAAATTCCTTTTAGGTTTTACAATTTCATTTTTTTTAAAAAATTACGTGAATTTTGCACTTGCTCTCGTTTCCCAGCGTTTAACGTGGAGGCCGGAGCAGGATTGGTGAGTTCAAAATATGCCGTTGCAAGCAAGATCTTTCTCTATCATCTTAAGGAGGTTTGATATTGTAAAGAATAGTCCCCAAGACCCAGAGAGTTTCCACAGGGGTTAGTGACGCAGAGAGTCTGGTGACATGGTGACAGAGAGGAGACAGAGTGGGCAGGGCAGGCGCCATGACGAGTCCCTAGAGTCTCGCCTCTGTGAGTGAGTTTCCTCGCGGGACCAGGAGGTGCCCGACCCACCCCGCAGGCTTGCGGGGGGGATCCAGTGAGCGTGCACGTGTGAAGGTGATCTGCAGGCTCAGAGATCGCATGCAAATGCAAGTGTCATTACTGCAGAAGCAGAACCGAATCACGCTGGGGATGGACATGGGCCCTTATTGCCTTTCATGAGCTGACTTAAAAAGAGAGCTTGTAACAGAATGACAAATATGGTGGGGAAGTAGGAAAAATACAAGCCAAATAATGACAGATTAAGACGATTGAGGAAACGGGCCTGAAGGCTGGATGGCAGAGCAGGAAAGAGAAGCTCTCGTGTGTGTCGTGGCCTCGTCTCAGCCGTTTTGAGAGAGGAGCGACCACCTGTGACGTCACCGGCTGGCTCCTTGGCGTTTTCGCGCCAAGGGATTGTTCCGCTGAGCCCTCTTTCGGGCCAGAGTATGATCCCCACTCCGGGGTGTGACTTGTCCTCTCATCTCGTCTTCTCTCCTGCAGGGGACGCTCTGACTTACCACAACGGGTGGAAGTTTACGACTTTCGACAGAGACAACGATATCGCCCTCAGCAACTGCGCCCTGACGCATCACGGTGGCTGGTGGTACAAAAACTGCCACTTGGCCAACCCCAATGGCAGATACGGGGAGACTAAGCACAGTGAGGTAGGTGGCAGGTGCCATCGTCCGGGCTGGTTCGGCCACCGTTCTCCTGATGCTTCCAGCAAAGGCAGTAGGCTGCTTTTCCAGGCTCTGTGGCCTGGAGGTCAAAGTCCCTCCGGTCATCTGCTGCCGCCACTCCGCACTCTGCATCCTCTCTGCCCCCAGTGCCACACGCTTCGTGCAGGTGGGCGGGAGCTCAGGCTGCCCACAGCCGGGTGGCAGGGGGGGCCTTAAACAACAAACTTTTATCTCCCACTGTTCTGGAGACTGGAAGCCAACACTCAGGGGCCGGCAGTCCTGGTGGGAGTTCTCTGCAGGGAGAGAGAGCTTGGGTGTCTCTTCCTTGTCTTATAAGGGCGCTAATCCCAGCACGGGGCACCCACCCTCATGACCTCATCTAACCTGATCACCTCCCAAAGGCCCCACCTCCCGATCCCATCTGCTTGTGGGCAGGGCTTCACCATTGCATTTGGAGGCAGGGAACACACACATTCCACCCGTAACAGACATTCCACTATTCTGTCTAGTTATCCTCCTGGTTAACACAGAGCTGTTTTTCTCGGGTCCTTTGATCACCAGGAAAACAGTTTCTTCTGCTTTAGGTCAGACCTACCTACCCTTGGATCCATTTCACCCAGAACCACCCCGAGTCTGCCCAGAGCACTCCGCAAAGGCGGTCTCTCCCCTCGGGGGTGAACGTTCCCGAGGCCCCCTCCCCTGCTTGCTCTGACATGTTCCTGCCAGCAGCTCCATGAACCTCCGTGACCCCTGGACATCACCTTGACCCCTCCCCAGCTACGGGGCATCTCCCGTCTGCTTCCTCACGGCTTCACGAAAATCGCCTCTCTGTCCGCACGCATCACTAACCCACCCCCTCCGTGCATCCCGGGGGTCCCCATCCTGCTTTCTGGATCTGGCCTCCAGGAAGCCACATGTCCCCAGAACTCACCTCACACCAACATCGCTGTAATATTAGCCCGCCTGGAGTCTGGGCGCGTTGTGATTCCTTCAGCCCTGACCGGGCAGCGGGGACTCCTGATCCTTCTGCGATTTTTCAGAGGGGTGAGGAGGTCTGCCCCCGGGGGAGCCGAGGGTGGCCCACGCGTCACGGTGGCAGGTGGCAGTGTGGGGGCCGACTCAGGGAAGCCTGCGCCCGGAGACCAGATATGTGAAATGAGCAGCCAGCGTGCCCTAAACCACCCCCATATTTGCTAATAAAAAACATTCATCTGGTTAATGTGCTTTCCACAGTCGGAAGGGCATTTAGCTTCTTGTTTATTATTTACCTCACAAATTAAAATACACAAAATTGGTCACTTGGGCTCTTTATTGGCCAGGTTGCAAGGTTATTAAGTGAATTAAATATGATGGTGCTTACCAGTCCAAAGACATAGAACGAAATTTAGTTTCCAGCGGGCTGTTTGTTACCCCAGAGCTAATATCTAAACAGTCTAAATTGAAAATGATTTTACACAATTGGCCAATTAATATGTTTATTTTTGCCTTTAATTTTGGGGAAAAGAAAAGAGTAGGCAAGGAATTCGGTCGCTGCGGGCCAGGCTGACCCGGCGTGCCCTTGGCTGGGCTCAGGCCTCAGCGGCCTCCGACCCGCGGCGCCGGCCTGTCTGGCCGCGGCTGCCCAGCAGAGGGCGCGCGCTCCCAGATCCCGCGCCCGCCGCCCGCCGCCCGCCGCGCGTCCAGCCGCCCGGTCCCCGATTGTCCCTTTTCCTCCGCCCTAAGCGGGGCGCGTGGGGCGCCCTGGCCCAGACGCCTCCTTGGCCGCCCAGGCCGCGCTCCTCCCCGTGACGCCGGCTTTCTTTACGCAGGGGGTGAACTGGGAGCCCTGGAAAGGACACGAGTTCTCCATCCCTTTCGTGGAGCTGAAAATCCGCCCTCGGGGCTCCAGCGGGGAGCACGTCCTCAGCAGGAAGAGGCGGGCGCTCGGAGAACCTTCTAGAACGTTCTGACGGCCCCCTCGAGCAATCGTCGCCCCAGGCAAGACCAGCCCGGGGCTGGGGCGCTGGAAGCGTGGGGTGGAGGGGGTCGTGGGGGCGGATAGTGGAAGTTGGGGGGACGGTCATAGCCTCTAGTTTCTGAGGTGGCTGGTCAACCTGCGGGACAAAGCGTGTCACCAAGCTTCACATTACAGAGGGCACCTCCCTGTCACCTGCAAACCTGTGCCATCTAGATTGGGGCCTACAGACCAACGCAGAGCAGATGGGACAGGCAGCCCGGGAACCGCAAGCTCTTTCGGTCCGCCTTCAGTAACCAACATTCGGGATCAGGGCAATTAAAAGCATCTAGCACTTTACCTATTGGAAACCTCTGGAAATACATGTATATTTAAAGCTCTGCTAATACAGATCTCTTCTCTAGAAAGAAGCATTTGATGACCAGGGGTTCTGAAATAGCCTGATGCTTGTGACCTCCCTTTACCACTGGGTTTTGAGGATAAATGTGTAAATCTTCCCCTTTTAAAAAATTGCTGGTGTCATGAGGAAGAATAAAGGGGACCAAAAGGGACCGAGGTGGATTCGCATTCGCTGAGTTCCGAGTGGCATCCATCAGCCAGAAACGGAGCTTCCACGCTGCCGCTATTTTTAAGTGCCCCCTTTCCGGCTATTTGCATAATCACTTTCATAGATCTGCATACGTTGTGAATAAATTCTCACTTGTGTCAACTTTAAATAATTTGGCTTTCTCGATAATTGGTTCCTCCCAAAGCCTCTTTTCTGCGCCTCCGTTTCATGTGTCAAGTCCTCGGCCTCTCCTTTCCCTGGCCCTCCCCCCGACTCAGGGCGCCTGGGTCTCCCCGAAGTCTCAGAATCAGAGGCTTACCGTTTGCATGGACACCAGGCCAGACCCTTTCGGCTTATTTTCCTGTCACTCTGCGGGGTTTTACTGTAGGGAAGTCAGTGATCATCGAAGTAATTCAAATTCCTATTCAAGAAGAAAATAATAATAAACCACTGATTAAAAAAGTTTTGCCTGGTGTTGTTTTCCACACATAAGTACACTTGAATTCTAAATTTAACCTAAGTGAAAGAAGAGGTGAAATTTGTGCATTATAATGGGATCTGGTCGTCTGCGGCCTCTTACTCGCATGATGGCTAATAATGGCACGTGGAAGCAGCGGAAGCGAGTGAATGGGGATGGGCACCGTGAAAGCTGTCGCCCCTCCAGGGCAGGGGTCTCTCACGGCCTCAACTTCTGCTGGTTTTAGTTTCTGGCTGAATGCCAAGCCATCCTCTCCAGGCAGCGTTTGTCAACAGCCTTTAAAGTTTTCAGCACTCCCCGGGTGGCCTGAGTGAAGTACAGTCACAGTGTTGGGGCTGATGGTTAAAAAATGTCCCCACGTGTGGTTTGTGGACTCAACGGGAATTTCAGTGTCTTTCTGCTTCCTGCCGGGCAGAGGGCACGGGGGAGACAGAGCTGAGCTCACGGAGGCCAGGAAACCAGACATGGCCCTTGCATTAATGAGGTGGGCGTGCTGTCATTCACTCATTCATTCACTCACTCACTCAGCAGATACTGATAGCCCCAGTGTGTGCCGGCTTCCACTCCAGGCGCTGGTGCTGTGGATGTGAACAGGGCACAGTGTTCCTGCCCCTCTACTTGTTTTCTGTTGGCGGAAACGCAGTTCCGCCAGGTGGCAGGCGCCCTGCAGGGGAACAGGAGGATCAGGGGCGGGGACAGGGCCAGGTGCTGGTGGGGACCACCAGGCCTCGTCGAGGAGATGCTAGCAGAGGTCTGCAGTCCTGCACCACCTTTGCCGAAGCTGGAGCCTGAGCTGACTTCCTCGTCCGTCTTAAAGGTCCCCCTGCACAGCCCCCCCAGTTCCGAGTCCTCTCGTCCTGTTTGCACACGAGGTCCTCACCCTGGCCACTTGGGAGCCTTGTGCTCATCCCAGTGGGTGCAGGCTTTTTTGTAACAAGGCGTCCTTTGCAAAGTGAATCGGACCCTGAAGTGGCTCAGGGTGGTGGTGCCTGGTGGTCGGTATTTCCCGACTCGGAACACACTTGTCAGACGTGCTTGTGAAAGCGTGGGTTGCCGCCGAGTCCTGTCCCCAGGCCTTCCGGCTCAGCAGGTCTGGACTGGGGCTGCTGCTGGACTGGTGACCACTCTGGGGAGCCCCGGCATGGGCTCCATCCATGGACAGTCTCTTTGCTCTGGAGGCGTCTGCACCCGCAGCAGCACGCCCCTGCGCTCACTGACCCCAGCCTGCGTCCACCACTGGCCCAGACGAGGCCTCGTGGGAACCTGGAGTCGCTTCTTGCATTCGTTCAGCTGTAGGACCCGTGGTGCCCCGAAGGTTCGAGGAGGAGAAACCTCAGCTGGCCCTTCAAGGGTTCTACGGGGCTCAGAGGGGTGGAGGGAAGCTCATTTCCAGAGATGCTTGTCTGAGAACGTTCTGGTCCTAAACCTCCGTGCCTGCCTCATGTAACCTGACCAGCTCCGGCAGCTCCTGCTGCGGTAGCTGAACGTGGGCCTCGGGAATGGCTTCCTGGATACACCTGCCTTCCAGGGCATCAGACACGTGTCTTAGAGTCAGGTTATGAGCCACCGGGCTTTTGAAGCTCACAGGGCAATTCCCACCCTTTAGGACAAAGCGAACAACGGCTTCCAGAGAAGGGGCAGGCTGCCAGCCAGGCACTAGGCAGGAGTGTCACAAGCATTCGATCAAGTCGCAAGCCATTGCCTGTTCCATGCGAGGCACCAGCAAAGAAGTGACGAAGAGAACACAGCCCCCGCCCCCGGTGTGGCGGGGATGGCCGCGGGGACGGACCATGACAGTGGGCAGTGAGACGGCAGAGTGAGTCCCCGGGGGTATGCGGGACGCTGCGAGCGGAGGAGAGCTGAGACAGCGTCCCCCAGGTGTGGCTGGTGGCAGCAGGCCTGGAAGGATGAACCTGAGTTTGCCTGGGGAGACCCAAGAGCAGGGAGGAGGCGGGGCACCTTGGGAAAGGGACACTTGGTGACGAAGGTGAGAGAGCATGGAGTGTGGCGAGCTGGAGGGAGGAAGGTGGTTTCTGGGGGTGTGTGTGTGTGGGGGGGTGAGGAGTGCTTGGTTGGGGGCCAAGCTGGGGGGTCGGGCAGGGGCTCTCGTTTGGGCCATGCACCACATCGCCCTCTCCTCAGCTCTCGCTACCCATCAGAGTCAGCTGGAGCGGTCCTGGTTGCGGTTCCGGTCCCTGCCTCAGCTCCAGAGACTCTGCTCCAACCAATCCCAGCCCAGGCCTGTGCGCCTGCGCGTTTTAAAGCTCCCAGGGGAGGTATTGAGGGTAGTTTGGGGGAAAGCGTAGAGGTTCAGACAGGTTAAGGGCTATTGGAACACGTGAGAAGTACTGTCTTTCTTGACCTGTGGCAGAAACAGTGGGAAAGGGGAGAAAGGCTCAGGTTAAAGGGGTATTTAGGAGGAAGCATCGCCAGGATTTGAGGGCGATGGGTGGTGAAGGCAGGACAGAGTTTGGAGCCGGCCCTTGATGCTCCCTCTGGGAACAGCGTCCCAGAGTTTATGTTTGTCCTATGACGACAGGAGGTCTGCTTTTCAACTTAGAATTCTCAGGGACTCAAGGATCAAAGGATTAAAGCCAGAAAACGCTGAAGGAGCCGGGGGGAAAGGCAAGAGTTGACTCCAGGGATCGTGATCAAGGAGAGGCCACGAAGGAGGACCAGGTGTGGCGTGTGATGGAGCCACAGCGCGGCGGAAGGAAAACACGTGCAAATAACGGAAAGCTCTGGGCGAAACGGAATCATTGCCGGAGGAAATCCTTCGCTAAAAAAACGCCCAAGTCATCCCCTGGAAGCCCGCCACCGGGCGGCGGGACAGGGGCTCCGGGGGCGGTGTCCGGCCGCCAGGACACGGGTCCGCACGCGGGCCCGCGCCGCGCGGGTGGTGCGCAGTCCCCAGCCGCGCCAGCAGATGGCAGCGTCGCCCCGCCGGCGCCTCTCACGGCGCGGCCACCTCCCGTCGCAAAGGTGAGTCTGGGGAGTCCCCACTTTTCTTCCTTCCTGGATAACGCGGTCTGGGGGGTGCGGCTCAGCATCCAGCCTGTGCTTGGTGGCGGTGCAGGCAGTGTGGCTGCTGGACGGATGTCCCACACGGGTCACTGGGAAATACTCGCTCTAGTCGGCCTGGACTCCGCCCCCTGCCCTCGTATTGGGGCTGGGTGGTGAGATGGGGGGATGGGGCCGTTGGCACGATGAAAGGCGAGGGGGGACCCCCGGAGGAGAGTTTAGGCAGTTTCTAATGTGCAAATGAGTCCACTTCCCAAAGTTGGATTTTCCCTGCAGGGGAAACAGAATGGGTTGCGTTTCACTTCCAGGGTGATGTGAAGTTAGCCCGCAAAAGCCTGCTTATTCCTCAACACAGATAAATCGCAGTGCAGGTATCATGACAGGAATAGAAAACGATGGTATTGCAGTATTGCGATTTAAGTAAAAGGAGCAAACAGGACGGAATGAAAATAGTGATTTTGGTAAGTGAAGAGAATCCGCTTTAATTAGGGAAGGAAAGGAGGCGGATGGGCCTTGCTGTGGGCGTGTGGAGGTTCGTGGGCGGAGCCCTTTATCGTACGTGCGATGTTTCTGACTCAGAGGCGGTACCCGCGAGTGGACAGACGCTGAGGCGCCGCGATCAGCGGATCGGCCTGGACCACGAAGCCCAGCGTGCGGGAGGCGCGCGGGGCTCGGAGTCGGCAGGCTTGGGTTCCCACGCCAGGCCCGGGTCGGTTCCGTCCCCTTCCGGGCCTCGTTTTCTTCACTCGTGAAATGGGAATGCCATCAGCCCCTGGTTTACTCACCGCGTTGGTCGCTATAAGAATCGCGTGGGGTCAGGAGGGCGCTCTTACATAATGTAAAGAGGTTCATGGTCCCCAAGCTTGGGGAGACTCCCCTGTGAAGCAGGATTATACTGGTTTCTTCACCATAGTGCCCGCTAGAACCTAATGTGACACATGCATTGTGGATTCCCAGGAAGAGTGATGAAGTCACAGCATGCCGTGGTTTGCAAACTTATCGGACTTACAGAATTCATTTGCTTTCTGAGTACCTAGATGATATTTCTCAAGGTGTGGTTCAGAGACCACTGGCATTTACCTGGAGTGGGGTGTTAGAAGAACAGGTTGTCTGGCTCCACCCAAGATTGAATAAATCCAGCAGAAGGGCAGAGAGGGGCTGAGCGTCTGCACTTGTAAGAAACACCCAGTGATTCTTTTCCTTTTCTTTTTTTCCCCTGATCGATGCATTTATCTACCATATAGTATGCAGCGAGTTCCATGCCAGGCACTGGAGCTACAGTGGTGAATAAGACAGTCACGATTCTGGCGTCATAAGGCTAATCCTCAGGCGGGCGGGGATGGGAAGGGGTGCTGCGAATACGGGCGCACACACCATTGCCACGTGGTTGGATCCTGCCGTGACAGGCAAGGCTTGTGTGGTTCGGGAAGCTTTCCCGAAGTCAGAGAGGTGAAATCTGGAACGCTGCACCGGAAGTGTGTTTGTGACAACAGTTAAGACGTAGGATTCTGAATCTCCCTCATCTGACAAACGAACACAGCAGATGTGTGACTATCATGTAAAACACAGCCAGTCTTCAGCACGGTCAGTCCGAGGACTGGCGATGCCGCCGGACCCAGGTTCCACGGGAAACCCTGCCGTGAGGGGAAAAAGATGGCGATGCAAAGACTCTGCTGACGTGGCCCCCAAGGGGCACTGTCACCCGAGGGTGGCTGCGTCGTGGGCAGGGAGGGCTGAGGGGAGGCCGGACAGGTACTTGAGCAACCTCTCCCATCTCTTACTGCAAACTGGGAACCCTGGTTCCCGGGGTGCGGTCATGCTGTGGACGGCACAGCGTCAGGCTACATGAGGGACGTGTCACACCAAGGGGAAGAGGAAATGCATGGTATTTTCAGCCCGTCTCATTCGATCTGTCTGCACCTCATGACTTGGTGGAGTCTCGCTTTCTTCTGGAAGATTTCTTGCCCTTTGACTTCTCACGATTGTCCTTCTACCCATAACTAAGACAGCTGACATTTACTGAGCAGCTACTGTGAACCAGGCCCTGTCTCAAACGCTTCGTATCCATTACTTCGTCTACTCCTGTCCCTCCGGTAGGGAGGATTATTAACTTTGCTCTACAGGTAAGTTTTACAGAGATGAGATCATGGGCCTAAGCTCCCGGACTGGCGGACATGGGAGTTGGTCTCAGCAGCTGGACGGCCGAGTCCTGAGGCCTCGCCACACCGACGTGGTGCCCACACCCCTGCTCACAGCTCACAGGCTGTGCACATGGCAACCCCCCCCCCAAATGACCTCAACATTTTAGGTGGCCGCTGTGTCACCTCCCCCACAGCCTGTCCTGTCACCAGCTTCCCACAGGAAGCAGTGACCACACTGCATTGTGATGGTCTGTCCCCACGACCAGGCCGTGAACCCCTCCAGACAGCTGTGTGTCTCTGGCCCCTGGTGTGCCTGGCACGTGGAGCGAACAGCCTCGAGGGGGAGTTAGGCACGTGTGTGCATGGCCGTTTCTGAGCGTTGTATCATAGCTATTTGAAAACATCCCTTTGATGCTGTGACAAAGACCGAAAGCTGTGTCGAAGGGATTCTTTGTTTCAGTCTTGTGTGACCTTGAATTTGGGAATGATACCGGGGCCGAAGGGCAAGGGGCCAATGCAGAGGGTCCTGGTGAGTTGTGGATGCTCATAACATTGTCCAAGTCCACATTCGCACCCCAAGGTCAGGGCCGAGCCGGGCAGGTGGGGCTGATGGCCTTTAGCTCGGGCCTCCTCACAGGTGGGCAGCAGCTGCGCCTGCCCCAGTCGGTTTCTAGGTGACATTGCCTCCCCTACACTGGCAAGGCCTGGACGCCCTGGACTAGAGAACGGAGACCAGGGTGAAGGGCCCGTTCCCAGGTTGTTGTGGAGCATGTGGGGATGGGGAAGGGCCCAGGGATCAGCCACAACTGCAGGACTACCAGCCAGCCGGGGGAGGAGCCGCGGGCCCTCCCTCCTCAGCCCTCGGCCATGGCCAGTGCGTTTGGCTGCCCCTCCCCGCCCAACCCCTACGAGACTCCTGGCCCACGCTTCCGGCTGGCAACCACGGGCTGCACGCAGGTGTCGAGCAATTGAAACATGGCGGCATGACTCTGCTGCTGCCCTTTTAAAGTTATTGAATTTCAATGTAAACAGCTGTATGTGGCTAACAGTTCCACATGGGACAGTGTAGGTATGGAACAGGCCCGTCATGCCTTGTTCTGTCGGACAGCGTGGTTCTGGATGGTTTCTGCTTCATGACCAGCTTCATATCATCGAGGGAGGGGCCAGGAGCATCTGAATCATTATAATCAATGCAGAGCCATGGCCAACATGTTAAAAAGATAAAAACATTTATGTGTACATACATGTCTGTCCGTCTGTCTCCCGAGCAGCTACTCTAGAGGCCTCTGCTCTCTCCCCTTCCCAGTGCCTGTTAACTCACAGGTGTGTGTTTGCTTAGTGTGCGCTACTTCCCCCTTCTTCCTTTAAGAAGATGTTGGAGGGAATGCTCTGTGTTACCAGGACACCTGAGTGTTTTTCTGCAGGCACCTGGTCTGCAGGTGGCAGTGTGAGGACAATCCTGGTCCTCTGACCTGTGACTCTGGTGGGGGGAGGTTAGGGGTAGGGTGGGGCCTCCAGTACCCCCGAGTGATGTCCGGGAGAGGGTTATAGCAAATGTGAAGAAAGTAACGGTCTGACTCTAGCAAGTAAGGAAGCCAGGCACGGCTCTTTTTTATTTTCAAAGTATTTTATTTAAATAAGTTTTTCTATTGGTGCATTTGAATTTTCCAGAACAAAATATTGACAAATACTATACAACTTGTACCATTTATATTCTTCTTGAAGAGGCCACTGACTTTTCTCTACCTCCTTCCTCTCCCTCCCCCCAAGAAGTAGAAAAGCAAATCCACCGAGCAGTGGGGAGACCTCCTGAGACCTCCGACCCAGCAGCCCGCCTGGCCTAAGCTGCGGAAGCCCTGGGGCCCCTCCTCAGGCTGGTGCTGGTCCCGGAAGCCTCTTCTTCACAATCCTGTTTGCCCTTCATTAGCGTCGGTCCCCTGAGGCGGGCTCAGCAGCGGCTCCCGTCCTGAGGCAGGTCTGGGACAGGAGGCCTAGAAGGAGTAACTGTGGAGAGGAACAGCGGGAAGGAGTGGGGTGGTGCCAGCAGGGGAGGGGGGAAGAGAAGAATAAGACCCAGGAGAGAAGGATGGAGAGAAGGAGGGGAATGGAGTGGGAAGAGCGGGGGGCCTTGGGCTCCTTTCACACACCCATTTGTTCAGCAAAGACGCGAAGCCTTGCGAGCCCCCGGCAGGGGAGGCTGCGGCGGGAACACAGGCCCCGTCAGGGCTTCGTGTCCTGCGTCCAGGCCCGTGGGAGCAACCGCGGCGTGCGTCTGGGGATGTTTTGCGCCCTGAGGTAGAGCAGGTCCATTCGACCAGGAGACAGCAGGGCACTGCACCTGGAGGCGGAGGCTTTGTCACAGCAGTGACAACCGGCTGCCATCTTAATTCAAAGGAGCAGCCGGTTGCCGTGGCAACCGTGTTCCTCGTGCGGTCCCCATCCTGGTGATCTGCTCTCCCAGATCGTATCTGACACCAGCCTCAGCCGTCGGCCTCCACGTCTCCCCAAGTCATCCCTCTCGGGGGCTGAGGGTCGGAGACAGGAAAGGAGGACTCGTCCCGGCGGGCAGCGGTGGACGCGGCGAGAGCCGTGCATTTTGTGTGGGGAGATGACTGGTCATCCTGCGATGTCAAGGGGACAGTCAGATGCTCCACGAAACGCTCTCCATGTGACCAGGGGACAGAGAATCAGAGGCTGGCTTCTCTCTCTGGGCAAAAGGGTTTAGGAGCGAGGGGCCCGAGTGCCACTTAAGGTGAGAGGGTGAACATGACTGGTCCCCAAATCCATGCAGGCCTGAATTAGGATTCATAGGGTCACCTGTTAGGAGACCTGGTGCGGCGGGCACCACCCAACGCCCGCCCTCCGCAGGCCTGGAGTATATCTGGAGGGCAGGTGAGGGCCAGGTAGCCCATGTGAGTAAATATAGTGCATTTTTCCATTAGCACAATCTTATAGAATTTAGTTTTTGCTACTATAAATATCAGAGTTCAGCTATATTATTAATTAAGTCACCATTTCACCACCTTTTAGAACAGCTTCCATGGGGAAATATTTCAAGTGAACGAGCCAGCAGATTTGCAAATGAACTTTGACAGTGCAGCCAGCACCGGGTTGGGAATTACCCGTCATTGTAATGTGGTCACAGCACAACCAAAACACCGGCTCATCATATAAGTGGGTGGACTCGGCCTCCCACCTTCGACCTGATGGGGAGACGCTCTCACATGAGGACACGTGGACCTAGTTTACATGTCCCCATGGACCTCCGGGAACACACGTTAACCCAACCCTCGGTTCTGCGTACACTCCCCTGTGCAATTCAACACCCGGCCTCCATCTATTGCAGCAAGTAGCGAGCTCACTTGGAAGGGCCCTGGGGGGACTGGGTGAGGTATGACAGGGTTGCCCTTAACATCGTCACATGTCCAACGGCAGCCGCAGACAGCCGTGAGTACCAACTGTGTGCACGGCACTTGCTGAACCTCAAGATAAACATCAGCGAACCTCTCTACAGCTCCATCCTGCTTCCGTTCAAACTCTGCATCTTCTGCATCCCGCCTACAACATGCGTGCCTCCGTTAGGACACTGGGAAATCGCTTCCAGCGTGCCTGCCGCGAGGCTCTGCCAGCGACTGCCTCAAGTCCTTCCCCCTGAAAACCTTCGGGGACATGGGAAACAGCTGGCTCAGGTGTAGCGTCTCCTTTCCACCTGTCGAGTATACGCTGCACAGGGTCACGCTGCAGTCCAGTGAACTGAGTAGAGTGCACCTGGTTTCCACAGCTTTCTAGGAGTCACGACCAGGAGCCGTTTGTTCTCGTGTGGAGAACACCCAGCGCCTTGCCGGGTGGTTCTGGGGGTCTTGGACCACAATAAATTCTTACCAGGCAATGACCTTGTCGGGACTTGCAGGACAACAGCTGTCGATGGATTCTGATCCACTGCCCTTTAAACTTGCCCTCCCAGGCGAGAGGCCAGAAGCACCGAACGCGGGAGGTCTGTATGAGCACACGGGGCCGGAGGCCGTACCGGGCTGCTGGGACGTCCAAATGCGAGGCTTTCCAGTCAAAGGTGAGGCAGGGGTGGGAAGGGGAAGCGCACGTCTCTAACCTGAGCGGTACATGGAGCAGGCAGTGCAGAGGCACCTCGCCTGGGTATATGATTGTGCACGTGGCCCTGAACCTGGCCAGGCCTTCCCGTGAGATGTTTTTGCAAGAGCAGAACGTACTGCCTCGCACGGGGCCTTGCACGAAGCAGACATTCAATGACCATTTGATGAACAGAAAACATTTGCCCAGGCACGCGATGCCTGAGTTTGCATGCACACACGCACGCGTGTGCATGCGTGTGTGCACTTCGGAAACGTGTCAAGGTGCATGAATAAATGTTCCTGGTGCTTTTGCACATGGAGTTTGCCAGGGACAGGCGGAAGGCGAGCCCGAGCTTGCGGAAAAGAGCGTCGCTTTTGGACACAGAGCTGTCAAGACGGTGCCCGAGAGCTGTCCACGTGCTCCCCGGGTGTGTCGTCCACGGGGACACTCAGTCTGAGGTGTGTTCCTTGGTTGAGAAGTCCCTCTGTGGGCGTGGCAGTGTCACTTCTGGGGGTGCTGCTCCCTACTCCACGCGTCGTCGGAAGGTGGCCGAGACGAGGGACGCCTCGGCTGCCTGCCTAGCTAGACAGGCAGTGACAGCCTCTTCTCCAGCTGGAGAAGCTTGGGCTGTGCAGAGATCCAGAGGTCTTCTTCGGCCTTCTTCTTCTTCTTCTTCTTTTTCTTCTTCCCTTTATTCTGCTCCGGCTGTTGGCCGCTCTTGCGTGGCCCGTGGCAGCAGCAGTGACAGCAGATGAAGAGGAGCGTGACGACCACCAGCAGTGGCAGCCCCAGGACGACAGCCAGGCAGATGGAGTTGAACAGGCCTGCTTCGTGTTTGGTTAAGATGGTGTCCCAGATGGCACTGAAGAAGGAGCTCATTCTCTCCATGGCGCTCGGCTAGATGGGGCCGGAGGGACCTCGGAGCTCACCGCCACATCCCAGGCTCAAGAGGACACACAGCCTTGTGCACTTACTCCTCTCCCGGCTTTGGGTCTGGGCAAGCCACTGACAGCACCTGAAGAGAGCCAAACAGACGATTCAGGAAAACTGCAGTGCGAGGCTCTACGATTTCTAATAATATCATAGGTTTTAGGCTTAGGAAAGGGGAGGGAATCGAAGATTCGCAGAGTTCACTGAAATTATATTGAGGTTCAATAAACGAGATAAATACATGCAATTAGTCAATAAGTATTAACTAATGCTTGCTATGTTTACACACTGTTGGACTTAGGATATAAAAATCAATAGAATATCAGAGCTGGAAGATGCTCAACAGTTGTCGGAAGGACAAATTGATGTGTACGTTCTGGTCGGGGGCTGGCTCTCTGCATCCTCCACAGGGCGGTTCTCAGTATTTCCTCCCTAACAGCCCACCTGACAGGCGCTGAGCACCCACTCCCCACAGGATGGCTTTGTACCTGACCTATGAACGCAACTGGCCGTTTCCAACGTGTACTAAACCTCCAGCACAAGACGAAGCGCTGATGTTTTGCTGCCCGTCGTTGGGGGCTCAGATGTCCCCGGGCCGCGAGGTTGTCAGTCCTCATGTGGCCTCTCCCCCGCCTTGCTCGGTCCCTACGTCTCCCCGTCCTGACATGCCGCTCCCGGGCCTGACAGGGACTCGCAGTGCTTCGGGTGGGGACCGTCTGCCGGTCCCCTCTGTTCCTTCCTTTCTGTCCCCCAATACCTTCGCCTCTGCTTCCTGTCCCTCAGCCCAGTACTCCCAGCTCTCCCTCGCGGACTGCTCCCTTTTCAGTGAAAAAGGAGTCTTGAAGGTCACTCAGCCACGGTGGTCAGAAACCTGGCCGGGGTCCCTGGACCCCTCTCTGCTCCTATCCTGAGCTCAGCCCACAGCGGGATCTGTTCCGGTCGCTGGGCCAGAGTGACCCTGCTTCCACGGCAACCCCTCTGCCTCTCCACCTGTGTCCCAGGCCTCAGCTCTCAAGGGTAAGGTCTTAGAGGCCCCTTCAGTTCTGGAATCCACATGTTCATGTGTCCAAACGAGACTCGGGGACAGGCACGAATCGAGGACATTTAAGAGGCTGCTCGGGGCAAGACATTGCCCGGGACCCATGAGCAGAGAATTATTTTCACGCTGGAGACCTCAGACATCATCCTGACCAACGCTCTCACTTAAGGATGAAGAGTGTGAGGCTCAGAGTGGGGAAGTGACCTGAGGATGCAGAGCCGTGATGACCACACAGACCTCAGGACAATGGGCCCCGTGCCCTCCCAAGGCTGCCAAGCCAGAGGAAGAACTAGGGATGACGGCGTTACTTTACGTTTCACGTGATACTTTTCTAATCACCTTCACATGAACTGCATCTTTTAAGTGAGCACCAGGAGGGTGCGCTATCCATGGGGGGAGCCCTGGAGACTTGGGTCCAGAGTCATCTGTTTCATCCCATCGTCCTGAACCGGACATAAAGGCAGCACCCCACCTGGATGCTACGTCACAGAGGTCCCCGGGAGTTGTCCTCAAGGTCTGTTTCCTTGGGTAACATACTCTGCAAGTGTGCCATGCATCCAGGGCACATGTGTCCACCAAGCTCTGGAAAATGTTTTGAGAGAGTTCTTCATGCATTTAGCAAACACTGCGCTCCTAATATGTGCCATACCTACACGAGGTACGAGGATTTAGCAACGAAGGACAGAGAGACAGTTTCTGGGATGACGGAGCCTTGTACATTCCAGGGGAGTTATGCTTATTGAGGGATCATGTCATAAAAGTAAAATATAATAAGCAAATTCCAACCTAGGTTACTTGGCTGGCTGAAATAGAAGCGTGCATTTGAATTACACGTTTGCCTCAACGTCCCAGGCCTTCCTTCCCCTCTCGACCTTTGTCTCAAACTCGTCTGTCCCGTGGCACCTAAATAGCCTTTGAATAAATAGATTTCTTTTCAAGCTAAAGCTAAGTCAATAATTCAGTTCTGGATTCCTAGAGGTGCTCATTTGAGTCTGTTCTCCATATAGCCGAAGAGAGTATTCATTAACATTTGGGAAGCCGGTCTGGGGAATATTCGATTAAAAGGTATTCTTTATACTTTTTAATCTGCAGACTCTCTTCTGGGCGCCCCAGGTTACCTGCTGAGCTCTGCTCATCTACCGTGTTTCGTTAGTATTTATGAGCCTTGCATCATTAGCATTTCTGTGAAACAATCACATATCTCCTTGGTGGTATGAATAAGAAGTTCAGAGCTTCCACCGACTGTTTTGTAAAAGGAGCCACAGTTTGGGCCTGAGCAATGCACTCCGGGAAACCCTTTCCTTTCACCGACTCTTGGTATCTGCTGGCACGGTGAGAGAATTCATCCATTCTTGTGAAATCGACAGGAGATGACAACCAGTCTTGACTGTGCGATTGTGGTCGTGGTGGTGGGTGTGAGGAGAGGCTAAAAGCTACTTTCAGTTTCCTTGAAACCAAAAATTATCTTTATACTCTCTGTAGTGTCTAGCTGGGGAGAGTC
>CM053517.1:4601425-4621167 GCA_028627145.1 Eidolon dupreanum
GCCGAGCTCCGGGACGTGCGTGGGCACCCTCCCCTCCTCCATGGCCGTGCCAGGCGACGCCGCCTGGCCAGCAGCAGAGAGCGGCCAGCTGCCGAGGCCGGGGGTCCCCACCCGGCTAAGCACGACTGCGAACTCGAGGGATTTGTTTTGTGGGGAAGAGAAAGGAGCACGGGAAAAGAGCGGTGAAGAGGACTGGCTGAGTGGCCCAGAGGAAATGCAAACGTGGTTGCGGGGCAGGAAGGAGGAAGTCGGGCCGGGATGGGGAGTCCAGGCCGGCTCCGAGGAGGGCGTGACGTGAGCTGGCACGTGCAGGGGGAGCGGGGTGATCCAGGGCGGGGAGGATGGGAATGACGGGGTCCAGACTGCTCAAGAAAACGCAGCTGGCTCAGAGAAAAAAACCCAGTCCAGGAGGCCCAGGCCCCGACCAGATCTGGAGGGTCCACGACTCCTGCCGTTACCATGGCTACGCTCAGACAGCTCCCCAGCGGCCCCTCCCCTGGAGCGGCCCAGCCAGCTGCTCTGAGCCACAGTGCTCCAGTGAGCAGCCTGGCCCCCTGCCCGCCAGGGCCCCCCAGTGTGGGGCCCCGGGAGGAGGGCTGCTACTGGGAACCCTTCTCTCCCTCTTCATCTATCACCAGAGTTCAGGGACAGAGCTGGGGATGACTGATGACGGGCTGGGCTCGAGGTCCTGCAGGGGTGTTTGCTATGTCTGACCATGAAAACCGACGATTGTATAAGAAAACTTGAAGTACGCTTTATCCCTTTGTATATTCTTAAGTTTGGTGATAGTCCTGATTTTAAACCTGGGGTCATAAAGGTAAACAAAGCTGGTTCCAGTTGACTCTAGTTCAAAGGGAGCTCCCCCCCCACACACACACACACACGCACACGCACACGCACACACACACGAGATGTGTGTCCATAGGGGCAAGCCCAGATCAGAGGTTGCTGATCGGAAGCCCACGAGGTAGAGGTGACCAGTGGGCGGGCTCTGTCTGATCTGCGGCCCTCCAGTTTCACAGCACATCCTTCCTGTGTTCGCCCCACCTGTGTTACCCTTTTGGGTGGACCGAAACCTGCCCCTGCCGCTGTCCCCGCCCCGGTCGCTGGCTGCCCGACCATCTCCTTCCCCTGACCCCAGGGCCACGTCTGTTCTGAGAAAGGCTACGAGTTGAAACAGAAGTGCCAGGCACTGCGGTCACACGGGGCTGGGGGTTCTGTCTGCACACGCACAGGTGTGTTTGATGAGCCACTGCTACGTGCCACATACTGTGCACCGGGGATGGGATGGCCAAGTGGTGGCACCGAAGGCCTTGCCAAGGGTGGCAACGGTTTGTAAATACGAAGATACACTTAATTCAGATGTCGGCTGCTCTGGGGCTCAGTGCGCTTCTTCTGGGTTCCACGGGCCCCTGGCGTGACACCCTCACAGCGGGGATAATGGTTGGGCTGTCACCAGGGTTGCATGGGAGGAAGTGGGTGACGTGCTTCACGCGATGCCCAGCACACATACACACAGTACTGCAGACGTGTTGCCGCTGGTATCTGTTGCTTCCGGCTCAGTTACACCAAAAAGGGTTTACGATTTAACCAAATGTTTTCTTTGTCAAGCATCCTAATCACTCTGCGTCTCTAGGATGAGGGGCAGGAGTTAATGTCTCTCATTAATGCATAAGATCAAAGGCAACAAATAAGAGGCCAGGCATAGAAAAAACATGCCACTCAATATGCATGTTACCTCAAGAAAAAGACAGACACTTATAAGTATGTTCCTAAGAACACGGGAGAAAGGAAAATAGTTTGGTGGTTCCTCAAAAAGTTAGACTAAGAATTGCCACATGATCTAGCAATCCCACTCGTAGGTATGTGCCCGAAGCCACTGAAAACAGGTACTCAGACAAATCCTTGTGCACGCATACTCACAGTAGCCAATTGACATTCAAGACCCAAATGTCTGTCAACAGATGAATAGAGGAACTGTGCTGTCTGCTTACGATGGAATATTATTCAGCCATGAAAAAGCACGAAGCACCAACAGACGCTAAACCATGATGAATCTTGAAAACATCACTCTGAATTAAAGAAGCCAGACATGAAAGCCCATACATTGTACGATTCCATTTATGAGAATGATCAGAGTAGATAAATCCGGAGAGACAGAATGAAGGCTGGCAGTTGCCAGGGTTTGGGACGAGGGAGCAGTAGGGGATAACTGCTTAATGGGTATGGGGGGTTTATTTTTGGGGGATGAAAATGTTTTGGAACTAGATAGGGTGGTGGTTACACAACTTCATGAATGTACTAAATGCCACCAAATTGTTCACTTTAAAATAGTTAATTTTTATGTAATGTGAATTTCACTTCAATAAAAAAATATGTGGGAGGAAATAATACAATATTTCTTAAAAGCTAATAGGTGAGAAATGGAAATGAATGGTATAGTTCCCATTATGAACTGTTTAAGAAGTTTAACATGTCATACTTGATGTTTTGAGTGTGAATTTATTCATTCACTCCAAAACCAGACACTGAATGACCACACACCTCAATGGCTTAAGTATTCCTTATATAAAGAATAATATTTTTAAACTACTGACAAGTTATTCCTGGAAAACGTCAGTCAGAAGCGTCAGACCTTCTTCCCCATGCGGCACACGCTCTGTGACTGTGTTCCCTTCCCTCGCCCCAGACAGGGTGGGGGACACACGGGGTGTCCGTCTGGAAATGAGACAGCCTTTCCGTGGCCGGCCATGGAAACCCATGCACCCCCCGCCCCATCCACTGAAAACACAGCGAAAGGCAGCTCCTCCCTCAGAGGGGTGACGACTGCGGAGAGCACAGTGGCTGAATCAGCAGGTGTCGGGCGCCCCCACTTCACCCCCCCCACCCTCCCACAAACCTTGACTTTTTCCTCACTGGAGGAGGCTTTGGGCCAAACAGCCCACGAGCAGGATCCGAGTTTCTAATCTGAAAGCAGGAGAGCCAGGAGCAGGTCCTGTCTGGTGGCCTGGGGTGCAAATGTGTTCCCCTCTCCCTGCAGGGGTTTCCTGATGGTGGGGTGCAGGTCACCCATCCAAAGCGGAGGTTTGCATCTAGGCCACCGCTGCGCTGTACCCACGGCTCAGCAGGCTGTGGGCCTTGGGTGGTGGCGGGGATGGGGGGGTTGGGGGGGTGGGAGGCTGTTTCAGATGAGGGGCGTGAGGCCGGGTGAGAGAAGGGAGGGCGGGAGCCATCGGTTATTGACAGGTGGGCGGGGCGAGTCCGCAGGACCTGCCTGAGGAGCGGCTTCACCGCTTCGCCCCAGCACAGTGTGGACGAACAGCTGCGAGGGGCAGGCAAAGCAGCCCGGGGGCGGGGCCGCGACGGCGCCCCCTTTCTGTGCGCTTCGGATTCTCAGCGCCGCTCGCTGCCCACGTGACTAGGAGAGCGCAGCCTGCACGCGGAAAATTCGTGGGGCCGAGCCAGCAAGGGGGGGTGGAATCCGTTCACTCTGGGCCCCTAAGCCTTGGGAAGGTCTCTTTGCGCCCCGCGTTCGTTCCTGGGTGGTCTCAGGCCGCTGTGCATGGTGGCTGCTCAGGGCCAGCACTTGGGCGCTGCAGAAGAATCTAAGGTCACACAGCAGGCACCGAGGGACAGAGACCCGGGTCCCCACGCGTGTGGGGCGGGACGGGCAGGCTCCTGACGCCCACCACAGCTCCCTCTTCTCTTTTTCAAGGTGGCCACGGTCACGTGCCGTTCAGGTCGAGACATGGCATGTCCGCTGTGTGCCATCCTGTACCCGTGATACCACGGCTAAGGGGACTTCCCGTTTCCGCGGCTGCGTCCCTGCCCCCAGCCCCGCCTGGCGCCCGCCTCTAGCGGAGGGCGACAGCGCTCGGGCCCCCATGCTGCGGCGCCGGGGCTCCCCTCTCTTCCGCCACGGCTCTTTTATGACTTGCCTAGAAAACGAAAAGAAATTGCTGACGGGCTTTCCTTCAGCCTATCTGGCTTGAAATTAGGGTTGCGTTTGAAGAGCATCAAAGTCAACTGAAAAACAGCTCGACAGGAGGAAGTCAGAGACCGTTAAGGGCACGGGGCAGGTCTGCAGCGGCTCATAAACACAGTCTTCGGTTTTGACCAAGAAATACAGCCGTGATGAGGTTTTCTCATTTCTTAGCAACGAACTCCGGGGAGCAGCCCGCCTACAGCCGTGGGAGCAAGCTCCTTCCCAGGGTCCAGGGCGCGGTCTGGACCCTGCCACGGCCCCTTGGGAGTCGCCCTGCGAGAGAACTCTTGTGTTTGTGTGAAGTTCATGCTGGAACTCAGCTACCCTTGTCCGGCCTGCACGGAAGGTCCACTCCTGTCCCCTGGTGCCCCGTGGAGATGGCTCAGGCTGCTCCCGGGTCGCGGCAGAAACCCGAGCTGCTCTCTGGCCCTGGGACCGGCTGGCCCAGCAAAGAATGTGCAGCAGATTTTCCCTTTGCTGCTCAGGGAAAAGGCCCTTCTGCCCCTATTTTCTCTCTCTTACTGCGTGCATGAGCCTGCGATTTGCCGGGAGCCTTTCTCTTTGTCTGGTCAGTTGCTACCAGTATTTGATGTGTGTTGATGACCCGTCCGCTGGCCTCAGTACAGTCTTCATGACGAGTTTCACAAAATACCAAAAGGATTGTGGTTCATTATGGGATCTAGCGCTGTCTCCCCTCTTCAGGGGTCTTTGGGAATTCTTGAGGACAGCTGAAGGGCTGAAGTTGAGGAAGCAGAAAGGATGGGTGTGTGGAGAGCGCCTCACAGGATGAGATCTGCCCACATCTCAGAGACACCCAGGTTGCCCCTGGAGGCTGCCAGGGGCCAGATTCGGTTTCAAGTGCAACCTTTTCATTTTACCTCTCTGCCAGCATTTCAGTGCCCGTGTGTGTCCCTGCGTGTGAGGCACAGGAGGTCCGGGGGGAGAAACCCTAGCATGTCCACTATGGCAGAGCGACCGGTCTTGGACTCTGGTCCTGCCCTCAACCCGCTGTTGACCTGGGCGCACACTTCACCTCCCCAAACCTCAGCCTGCTCATCTGTAAAGTGAGGGGGTGGGGCTGGCTCATCTCTAGAGTGTTTTTCCATTTGAAGTCTTTGAGTTTGTGGTTACTTCCTCTTCTTCATCAACAATCAGAAGTCTGTTGACTTGAAAGTTTTGATGTTGGCATAAAATTCAAGCTTTGCTGGGTTGGAATATGTCAGACCTCCCTGACTGGGACAGAGAAAATAATCACAGATACACTCGAGGCGTCAACTGATGCTCAGTGCAGGGCCACAGCAGGTGAGGATTAGAAAAAGGCATCCCATCTGGGAGGACTCGGCTGCATGGGGGTGGCCTGTGGCCTGGAAGTGGAAGGCCAGCTGCTGTCAGCCGTGGGAGCTCCCAGGAGGCCTTGCACGGTGAACAGCCTGCATAAGCGTTAGCAAAGCATTCACCTCTCTGGGCTCTGACTGCTGCAGGTAAGGAATAAAAAGAGAAGCGGCCAGAAAAGATGTGTGTCATCGATACGACGGAAGGAGACTATAATTACTGCCTTAAAATACTTCGTACAGTTAAAAGCTGCAAGTCTGGGCCTCAGAGGCTGCCCAGAACCTACGCCAACACAGCCTGTCTGATCTGGCACCTTCGAGTGGCAAGATCAGTAATAATAATAAAACCCTTTATGTTTTTATAGACCCTTACAATTTATGTAGCACATTAAATGTACTTTCTTTTTCAGTTTGGTTCTGATTCTAACCATTGCCCTGGCGAGTAATAATTATCCTCATTTTAAGGGAAATGAAGCTGACAGCTTGTTCGAAGGTAGCTAATAAGAGATTGAGGCAAGAAATGAACCCATGTCTACTAGTTCCGAGTGCAAGGTTTTTTCTTCCATGCCAGGTCACATAAGATCCTGATCTGGGCAGTGGCAACCCGACCTAAAGAACTACTCTATCGGGGTTTAGAATTGGTCTGAGAAGCCATCCTTCTTGCTTTGATGATGGGAGGGCTCTCCTGCACAGGTGCGATGCCTGGATTAGGAGTATGAGTTCTGGAGAGGTCTCGGCACATCTCACAGTTGAACTAAAGTATTCATTTCTCACACTGGGGAGTGATTCTGGGGATTGGCTTATTTGGTTAAATGCTGTTAATCCAGGATTCTCTTCAACATTTCAGGTATCACCCTGCAAGGCATCTGGGGAAAGCCTTGGGAGTCTGGAGGCTCTTTGGAAGGTCACCATACGATATGAAAATAACATCTGTAGGCCATTACCAACAAACCCAAGGCTGTCAGCATCCTCATGTTCTTACTGACAGTGCAGCCACAGACTCCTTTAGCTGCCCTCGGCCTGGCTTTTACGTACGACGTCTGGGATAGTTAGGTTGGAGCTGCCTCCGCTCTCCCTGAGCAATAGACGTGAATACTCAGTGCCGATCACCTATCTCCACCTGGACCTCTCTTGGGACTAGCCACATAAATGTCTAAAGTGTTAACTGCCTTCTTCTCCCACAGTCCACTCCTTCCCGAATTTGTATGATTTCCGCTGCAGGCATCACAATGCACCCCCACCCCTAGCTCAGCACCTTATAAACATCCTCTCTCCCATTCACCCCTCCCATACCGCAGTCACTTGGACACCAGGTACTTGCGACACCACTAAAGCCCAGTTCCCGCTGCCATGATCTTAGCCGGGTCCTCCTTATCTCTGCATCCCACCTCTCCAAGCCGCCTCCATCAGCCATGAGTCCTCTCTCCAAACACAAATCCAGCCATATTCTTAAAAACCCCACATGACTTCCCATCGCTACAGGAGAGAGCTCACCGTTCTCAGTACAGTACGTAACCCGCACCGCCTGCAGCTCCCCCAGCCTGCCGTGGACTTCACATGTACTCTTTCCCCTGCCTGCACACGTGTCCCTGGGATCTCCTAGTCATTCTCGACACCCTGCTCAGCCGTCACTTCTGCAGCGTTGCCTCCCCTGATAACATCCAGGGGAGTCTACCGCTCCCTCCTTTGGAGAGTTTCAGCGTTCCGCGGCTCCTGCTATTAGGATGTGTATTGTTCTGAACCATAGTTTGTTTCTGTATCTGTCTTATTTATCAGATTGTGGGTCCTCAAAAGCAGAAACTGTCTTATATCTTGGGGTTCTAAGGTCTTGGCATGTAGCCTGGCACGTAGCAGGTGCAGTATATGTTGCATGAAGGGATGGAATGGATGGATGTACCTCCCCCCTTGATGAAACCTCCCTCTTTCATGAGATCACTAACTTTTAAGCTTTGTTGAGTGTTCATTATTCTCTTGGGTTTAGTCTTCAGGGATAAGGACAGAAGTTACCTCTCTTTATTCCACAGGCTAAATATTGACGAAGTATGGAGGCTGGAGAAACATTTGTTTTGCAATGCATTTCTTTCCTAAAACTGTTCTGGGGTGAGGGTGGGCAGCCAGGATGTCAGAGGAGATGAAGGACGATTAGATTGTCTAGCAGAGGAGCCTCTCCGGCCCAGCACTGGGCGAAGGGAAGGCACATGAGGCGAGGAGGCTGATGGTCAGACCCCTGCCGAGTTCCTTAGGTGGAACTTGCCCGCCACCTGGAAGAGGGTTAGGAACGAGATGCATCGATGCTACTTTTAGGTTCTGCTCCTTAACTCAAGGCTCTCCCATTACCCGACAAGATGAGGGGTCCTTAAAATGAGCTTTGTCACGCCACTGTGAACTTTGGCGGAGTGAAGGAAATGCCATCAGGTTTGGAAGGAAGGTGCTTCTGAGACGCTCCGGTAGGCTTCCCCTCCCCTTCCTCTTTTAACAGAATGTGAAGAGCAGCCCTTCGAGAAGTTAGGGTGGAGCTGGCCGCTTCAGCTTCCCTTCAGTTGACAGGACGGGAGTTCCCACTAGCTGAGGGCTGTAGTTTATTTAGCTCTATTATTACATAATGTATTCCTGTGAAGCTCTTCAAAATACTAGGAAAGCAGGTCTTATTGGGTCCTCGTTCTGCGGTCATGGGTGGGATGGGCGGCGGGGAGCCCCACGGTACGGAATCAAAGAAGCGAGGAAGCCACCTGTGTCACAAGAAATCCCCCAGCGACTCAGGACGGAGCCGGCAGCTTCCCATTCCACCCCTGGCTCCAGGCCATATCTTCATTTCGGCCACCTTCTGAGCCCCGTGAAAACCTGGCTTCACCTGGGATAATTCAGAAACATCTAACCTAACTTTTTGGAGGGTCTCAGGCCTTAACTTTGTCAGTAGCGAACAGAATATCCCCCCTCTGTCTCCTTAAAACGGCTCCCACTGGCAGCTGTTGGCATCTGGAGCCGGGGACCCATGTGGACCCAGCCCAGCGGCAGACGCGAGGAGGGCGCCCCGCGGGAAGCGACGCGGGCAAGGGGCGCCAGGCCTTAAATCGCACGCGTGACTGGGGCTGGCTTCACCCTTCCCAAGGAAGGCGTGCGCGGGAAGTCCCCGTCCAAACCCTGGGCAGCTGGAAACGCCCCAAAACTCACACGGCGACCACAGAAAGTCTCCAAGTCTCGGGGACTCACCTTTCCGTCCCCCGGAGCGCGTCCTGCTCGCGTGGCCGCCCAGGGAGCGGCGGGGGCCGCCCGTCTGGCGGCGACAGGGTCGGCGTGGGGGCAGGTCCGGGCCCCCTCTCCGGGCCGCCGCGCCCCCGCGTCCCCGCGGCCGGGGCAGGAGCGGGGGCAGCGGAGCCGCCGGCCCTACCTGCGCCCGCGCGCGGGGAGAGGCGCCCCCTGGCTTCCCGCCGCCGGCGCCTCGCGATGTGGCGGTTTCAGCCCAGCTGCGTCCTGCCCTGATGTCAGACTCAGCGCCCCGAGTCAGCCGCGCTGGCCCCCGGCTCCCGGCGCTCGGCCGCGGCGCCCCGCTGACCACGACGGTGCCCGCGACTGTGGCGCACACGCCCCGGCCGCGCCCGCCCCGCCGCCTTCCCGCCAGTTCCGCCCCCGCCACCCCACCCCTGCCGCTGCGCCGTGCCCCCTCCGTCCAGGGACACGCCTCCTGCAGGACACGGCGCTCCGCGCAGGGCGCCGGCCGCGCTTCCCGGGCGCGTGAGCCCCGAGTCTGAAAACTCGGTTTAACTGAAACTGCCCCGCACCGCCCGCTAGAGCAGCCTTCTGGGGAAGGGGCTGGGGGGCGCTGGGGAGCGAGGCCTGGGGCAGATGGGGCGAGCGCCCCAACGCCTTATCGGGACACATGAAGGTGACAGGTTCCCCTAGTCCTCTGCTGGGCACTCGGTGGGATGCTCGCGCCCCCTCTGCAAAGTCTGTGTTGCTCCCTAAGGGTGGTAAGGGACATCGTGTGCCAACAGCAGCCGTCGCAAGCGGAGGTGGAGAGGGAGCTGCCTTGGGGAGCTCTCAGAGGTGCCTCTGCTCTCCCCCTATCATCCTCGGCTGCCCTCCACCCACTTCTGTTCAGACCTCCGTGGGTCTGTTTCCGGCACCTGGGACATTAGAGAATGAACGATGGGTGCAGCCCACCCCCCTGCCCTCGCCCCCACCCCCCAGACAAAGCTTCCGATGACTCAAGGCAGGGAGCTTGCTAAGGGTCCCCAGGAGGTCTGGGGGGGAGCTCCTCACAGTCATGGTGGGAAGTCCTTCCAGGACAGGGACATGAGGTGCTACCCTCTCGACTGTTTCTGCCTGGTGCCCAGGAGCCGGGTGCTGAGGCCCGCCCTGCCCTCCACCTCCTGAGCTTGGGCACTGGTGTCCTTGGGCCTCCCCGTGTGGGCATTAATTCCATGGGGGAACAGGAGACCCCTTTCTGTTCATGCAGGAGAAACAAATAGCTCTGAGTTGCAAGGCCAGAGAGAACACCACACCCTGCAGTCAGAAATGCCAAGGATGAATAAGGAAAAAGAAGAAGAATGCTTTTTTCCAATGGAAGGAGATTAGATGAGCCTTTCTTCCCAGAAATCCAGGTGGAGGGAACTCAGTCTGGATTTGAACAGGACGAGGGGGCAGGCGGGTCCCTGAGGAAGGCAGGATGACCAGTTGGCAGGCAGGGCCAGCAGAGGTGGGGGGACTGCCGGGCAGTGTCCGGACCTAGGGCTTCCCTCCATAACGTGCTCACCAAGCTGGGAAAAGCCGGGTCTGTAATCACGCCTGGAGCCTACAGTTAGTTATTGACCAGGTAGACTCATTCCCTCACTCCCCAACTCACAGGCAGAGGGCAGAGGCTCCGAGGACCCTGCAGAGAGCAGGCACGGGGGCTGGCGGTGGAGCCTGAGTGCTGGCCTAAGGATTCGGGAATGGACAATGTCCTTCCACATTAAGGAAGGACCCTAGACACTGAGCTTTTCACGTAACGTACCAACCTTCATGAGATGTGGTGTTACCCTTGTTTTACAGATGAGGACACTGAGGCTCAGAGAAGTTAAGTAACTTCCTCAGAGTCACAGAGCTAATAAATGGTGGGGCCCAGGTTTGAGTCCAAGTGTTCCCACCCCGTAATATACCCTTCTACCACTGTGTCATCAAGTAGAGGGGAGACCCACCTTCTGCACAGGAAGCCCACACCTGAGCAGGGGAGACATTCAGGCCTGGAATGAGGCCGATTGTGGGAAAGCTACGGAAAATGCTTTCCTGGAAAATTCAGAGCAACGTTACAGATTGGCGGTGGCCTAACTGACAATATTTAGGGTTGCTTTTAAGAGAGAGGAGGGAGAAATTAAAGGAGAGGAACTGAGGCAATTGGCTTGCGCTCAGGGCTTCATGGTCCTGACAATGGCGAAAAGAACATCAGAGGCTCATTCATGACGCAGCATCTCTGTGGTGTCTCAGGAAAGAGAAATGGGCGACCGGGGGGGGGAGATGTGGGCTGATGTGCTCGGACTAGATTACCAAGGCCTCAAGGTCTGTGGAAGCACTGACATTGTGAGGAAGAGGCAATTCAGGCAGAAGAAGAGGGATGGGTGTCTGGCCAGGATGCTCTCGCTCTGGGTGGGTGATACCTCCCTTATGAAAAGCAGGTTCGGGCACCCACCGTTCGTCTGATTCTCTTGGCAGTGAAATCCCAAAGCCAGTGAACTCACGGATGGCCCCAGGCAGCCACCATGCAGTTACATTTTCTTAATCCTCATTATTCTTCATGTTTTCAGGAGAGATATTTGAAGATGGTCAAGAGGTTAGTGGGCTCTAAATGGAGCGAAACAGAGCATTAACATCTAATTTTTTTTAAAAAAGGAAAAGCAGCAGCGGCCAAACTAAGCAGATTTGTGAGCTGAGACTGGAAATTTGAGAGACCACCTGTTACTAGCTCCAGCACCTGCTGGGCTCTGTTTTCAGGATGTTGGGGAGAAATAGTGTTGCTCCCCTTTCAGACTGTGAAGGCCAGGGCTGACTCTATTTGCTCTTCACTTGCCGGTGCCCTGTTCCGGACAGGTGACTAGCACCATTGGCCAGCATTGGTGCACCCTGTGCTGCGTGCGGACGCCTTCCCATCAGTTTGCAAACTCCCGAGACTAGAAATCGTGTCAAATATAACGTGTTTGCAGCCGGGACAGTGCTGCCCTCAAATGGGCATGTTCTTTAGGAAAATATTAAACGAAGAGCATTATCTCACTCCCACCTAAAACTGTGCTGTGTTCTTGCCTGCAATAGTCGGGCGAGAGTCTAGAAGCATAAACGAGGCCACTGAAAGTCACCGAATGCAGCCCGGATGCTCTGAAGAGCAACTGGGAGTCAGAAGGGCTATGGGACAAGCACAGGCTGATCGGCCTGTAAATGGTGTGGATCAGATGAGAGAAGGCTTGTTCATTGGATCCTGAAATACAGTTGCAGCATCTTGGAACCACGAGGGAGGCAAGTTCAGGACAAGTCGGCGGAAATACTACGCCACGCAGCAGGTAATGAATTTGTGGAATGGATGATCCCCCAGAGGTGGCTGGAGCTGGCAGCATAAGTGCATTCCAGACGGCTTTGGACAGGCATGCGAATGGCGGGGCCATGAGGGAGAGCGCCGGGAAGCTGAGGGTGCTCCATGGGGTCGGGAGTTCAGGGTGGTCCAAGAAGCCCTTTCACTGTGCGTACGTGGGGTCTCGTTCGTGGGCAGGAGCCTGGGCCTCGCTACAGCTCGGAGGTGAGCCGGTTGGCAGCACCCACGCTACGTCCCTGCTGCTCGCAGCTCTGTGGCCTCTGCCTCACGAAGCAGCAGACCCCCGTTCTTAACACCTCGGCCACGTGTTTTCTGCCGACGCTGTCTTTCTGTTTTACTCTCATGTGTATTCGGTTAGGGCAAGTTATTCAAAAAACGTCGAGTTTTCCAGCTTAATTTTAGCCATTCTAAGAAAGTATTTCTTCTACCCTCCCTCACCCCGTACAGCCCTTGTAAAATGCATCGCTTTTTCATTTTGGCTTCGGACTTCTAAACAGATCTTGAGAGCCTGTTTCCATACCAGCTATTATATTTGTCTCCTGTGATTAGGTTTCTGTTCAGAACTTCCCTCCCGAACTGCCTAATTCCGACATAAATTACTCTACGAAAGCGCCTCTGAAAAGGGCCGTGACAATCTACTTTCCTTGGGGGCTCTTTTCAACTCAGCGTAGGATCCAAAATGTGATCTTCAGTGCCGCATCCAGGATGCCAGGAAAAGCGTGACTTTCATGGGTGCAGCTCTGAGTCTCAGCATTGGGGGGCATTTCGGAAACTCTCCGCGGTCTCCTTGAATCATCCACCGTCTCCCACCCCCACGAGTCCCTGTCCCTCCACTCCGTGCCTGTGCCGTGTGCTCTCCCGAGTGCTCCTGCAGGTCCCCACGATGGGAGCACCCCTCCAGTGGTGGGGCGGGTGAGGGGCCGGGCCCGGCTTTAGGCCCCTGGGGCATGAAGGGCTCAGTTTTTATTGCCTTTTCCTGGCACACAGCCCCCCCACCCCCAGAGTCGTGTCCTGGAAGCTGTGTTCACAGCACCTCACTGGCAGCTGTCAACTAGTGGGCTCCACTGCTCACTGTGCTTTGGGGGGACTGGGCAGTGGCTTTGTTCAAGCGCAGACCGGCCTCTGGGTTCCATTTTTCTGGCAGGGGTCTTGCAGCGACAGGAGAGCCCCCAATAAGTCCTCGTTTGCCTCTTTTTGTGGTTCCCCTTGTCTTCTGCTCTTCCCTCGGGGGTGTTTACTTGTCGATTTATTAGGGCTCCCCTTGCGTGAGTTCCATACGGCATTTATAGGGACTCGGTAAAACACGGCTTGTCACTCTGTCAGACAGACATCTGAGAGCCCCCAGCTCGCCCTGCCCGGCTTGCTCAACCTGGCAGAAGGTTCTGTGAAGTTTCTTGCCTGCGGGGCCTACATACTAACTGTGCTTTTGAAATTTGCTTCCTTAACTAGTTGGGTGACTCAGGAGTCAATGCTGTCACAAACAAACTTCCTCCCCGGAGGCAGGCTCTTTCAGAACAGGTCAGAGAAGGGCTGACAAAAACATAAAATAATGGGATCGCCTTTATTTACCAAGCTGTAGAAATATACTCACCTTCTCCTTCTGTTTTAACTACCACCGGCTTATCGCTTCCCGTGTGGCAGGCACTGTGTTAAGAAGTAGCTTATGCAGATTGCCTTTAAATTTCAAATGACACCATGAAATCCATGATACCAATCTATCAGATGAGGAGACTGAGATTTGGAAAATTTAAAAGTGTGTCAAAGATCTGGTATGTGGAAGGCAGAGATTTCGGTCATTATTTAGAAATATATTTATTTAGCATATACGTGTTCCCAGTCCCAGGAGAAACACGGATGAGATTCTTTCTGTTGGAGCTTACACTAGAGTCAGATTTCGACCCAGAACTTCCTGGATTCGGCCCTCCGCTGCTACCCACGTTACTTACCTGGACAGGTTTGGGAAACAGCCTCTGTGACCATGGAGCACAATCAAATGTACTGATTCTGGAATGATAAGGACAGCAATAATAGTAGCTAGAGTTTACATGTCATTTTCAGGTTACGAAGACCCAAAGTTTAGTCTAAGCCAAACTTTGCTGGGAGGGCAGGGTGGGTGGAAGGCGGGGGCTCGCACTGTTAGCTTTGGACATTCACGGTCCAGCAGATTAGGATACCATCTTTTTTTCTTAAACTGGTTCGTTCCGTGCCTGTGATTGGGGAATGGGTATATTTTACTGGGAGGCAGCAATCGCCTGCCTCCGAGGTGCTGGGTGAAGTTCTTACACATTTTCACTCTGCTGTGTTCTCTTGCACATTAATATTTGAGGGCCACCCTTACCTGGACAGCGTCTGAGCAGAAACTCTTCCCCCCACCCGACCTTCACCCGCCTGGGTCACAGCTCAGCCACCCTCTCCTCTGAAAGGATTTCCCTGGACTTCCCAGGACACAGGTGGAAGCCAGTCCTTTGTCCTCCCACGGGACACCACACTCACATGTCGTAGAGCCACCCCACGTAGTGATTTGCCTATTCGTCCCCTCCCCACAGCAGACTGCAAACCCCGTGTGAGCAGGGGTGGTACCCGAGCTGCTCAGCATATGCTTGCCCGGGAATGAAGGCCCTCGGCCGTGGGGCCGTATCTGGGAAGTCGTGGGGCCTCCTCCGAACATGGCAGAGCGTGGCACCCTGCCTCACGCTCCGATCTCCTGTCAGCGGCCGAGGCACTGGCTCTGTCCTTCCTCGGCACTGCTTCGGGGTCTGCAGTTCTGTCTCCTCACAAAGAACTGAAAATACGTTTGGGACTATGCAGGAAAAAAGACACAAGAGGGGAAAAGACCATAATCAAAGGTGACACATGGTCAGGGTATATGGCCGGACCACGGCTAAAGAGACACTTCTGAAATCAGATCAGGTGTACTTTTCCTAAAGCCGCCGTGACGATCGTAAGAAAAGGGCCTCTCTGCCACTCCTCGGTGGCGGCCTTGGAACTCCCGTCTCGCAATGGTCAGTCCTGTCCCAGGCAAACAGGAAGGAGGAACCCCGGCTCCCCCCATTCACCGCCTTCGGCAGTGGGCTTGTCCTTCCCCAGATTCCTGAGGTTGCCAGCTGTCGCCGAGGGCTTGGGTGGGAGAAAATGCTGCAGGCTCGTGGAGAATTCTCGACCCAGGATTTAGGCCTGGAAGATGCTGGATCCGGTCTCCTGAGAGAGTCACATGGGCTCCAGCTAGAGCCGAAGTCGAGAGGGAAGAGGTCTCCCCCTACACGCGAATCTTCCCATCAGATGGAGTCGCCAGGCAACGCAGTTTTCAGTGGCTCTGAAAACTATGTAGGGAAAAGATTCTTTATTTCTATATCTGGCCGGAAAAGAGCCCGATCACAGGCCGGCTTCCTGGTTGACGCTCTCCGCTTTTTCCAGACCAGCAGACTCCAGAGACTTCCAGGCTGGACACTGGTTTCTAGGGCCTGCATGTAATTAGCTTCAGCAATGGAAAATTTGACTTCCAGTGCAAATGCCCCTAAGGGTTTTCGTCCCCACCCCCTCCACCCTTTCCCTCCACCCTGTCCCTCCTCCCTCAGAATGCTGCTGCTAGAAGGCAAATAATGAGGCTCTCCCAGCTGCGGCGCTGCTAAAAATAGAAAGTTTGTTTATTTTTATGTGCACAAAGCCCTTTACTGAGCTGGCTGTTTTTCTAGCAGGAATGGGAAGGGTTCTGTGCTGGCCACTGGCCAAGGAATTCTCTCTTCTGTCAGGGGCTCAAAACCAAGCCCATTCAGGGCCAGGGACTCGTGTGATCTGTGTTCCTGCTGAGCCTCTCCTCTCTTAGCTGACACCTGCTCTCTCGAGTTGGGGGTGTGGGTTTCTCGGTTTTCAGGTGATCTGCATGAACGCACTTCCTTTGCAGAGATGCCTCCATTTTTGTTGCTCATAGGAGAGGTGTGAGCAGAGGATGGAACACTGGGCTAAGCATCAAGAAAGCTGGGTTTTTCTTCCTTGCTCTGTGACCTCGAGCAAGCCACGACATCTCCGGCCTCAGTTTCCTCATCTGTAAAATGGGGATAACAATAGACGCCGAGAACGCGGGTGTAATCACAGATATGAATCAACTTGCAAAAGTTCAAGGGCATCTGCAAACGGATTGCTTTCTACTTTGGCTAAACGAACCCAGGCTTCTCAAGGGTGTCCGAAGGAGATATTTCTTTTTCCTCAATGGACTTTTGAGTCCTCCTTCTCAGACAGAGGCCTGGAATGCGGGATGAGAGAATAGTACATGGGGGCTGTGTTTTGATCATTTTTCCTCTGAGATGTGCAAAGACCAAACTCCTGTTGAAAATCCAGGCAAGAATAAAGAATCCTGGAGTAGGATTTGGGAAACTGAGAAAGGGGACCTTCAACATGCTGTCAGCTTGCTGTGGGCTGTGGAGTGACGATTAGCTTGCTGTGTGTCTTATCTGCCTTCTCATAATGCACAGGTGTCACTAATAGTTGCTCTTCCCATCTAGAAAGGACGTCCACTTGCTTGGCCATCTAGATCACCATGTGTTTCTACCGAACACGTAGAGCTTATCATATATTTTCCAGACGGCATCCTGGCATGTCACCATTGACACTTCCTTCTCTAAGACCATAACCGCTGAGCACAGAGCCGTGTTGGCTACATTTTGTCTCCTCCAGGGCCACTGCGACCATTGTGTTTGTCTTGTTTTCCACAGAGAACTCTGGCAAAGCCGGGGCTGTCCTGGACCACGGTCACACTGGGTCCCTGTGTCCTACAGGCTTCTCTGTTGTAAGGAACAACAACAACAACAAAAAAAAAACAGCTTTGGCCGATTGAAACAGAAAAGGAATCTATTTAAATTCAATTTTAATTAATTAAGTTTTAAAATTAAATTTTAATTAAAATTTAAAGGCTCTGTAACCTGGAGGAATCGCTTAAAAATAGTCTCTCACTGAATTTAGCATTTCCTTTAGTTACGAATGTCAACAAGCCAGATACTTGTGACTTTGTCACCTTTAGAAGTCATAGATATTTTCAAGTCACATTTCAGTTGTCACAGACATTCCAAAATGTTTATTATTCTCATTACTACTTCTAGGTGACAGCAGTCTTTAGCCTGCCACTAGATTTATTTAACGCACTAATAAAAACACACTTATAATTATACTATCATATTTTTAAAAAATAGTTTAACTATATTTCGATATAATTGGCTTCCAATGTATTTTATTTTGTGCATTCAGAAACATTCTTTATATGCTCCAGAGGCTTCACCAGATCGCCACAGGGCTCTGTGGCACGAAACAGTTAAGAATGCCTTGACCTTGACCGTGTTCGTGAGCTCTCAGCAGGGTTGACTACATAGTCTGCAGGGCCCAATGCAGAATGAAAACAGGAGGCCTCTTGGTCAAAACCTTTAGGAACCAGGAGACGGACAGCAGAGTGTTAAACTAAGCCCCGGACTACGTCACGCCTGGAGATGCGTGTGACTGCACAGGCTGTTGGCCCGCGATGCAGACCCTGGCTCCTAGAATTCCCAGGAAGGTCAAAGGTCTCAGGACACTGCAGGTTGTCCCCATGCCACACGGACAGGAAGTGTTGGGGGCTGGCCGCGCCTGATTCTGCCACCACGGGCAAGTCAGTCAGCTGGATGGCGCTGTCCCCAGGGCCCAAATGGATTCTGTGTGACTCCTGCTTTTTTGTAGGACTGGTTTTCCAGCTCAAAGTCTGGACTAGGCGCATCCGAGGGGTGGGCCCAGTTCACAGCCAGCTTTGCAGCTGCGAGGGAGGCTCATAAGCAAGCACCTGTCATTGCTCGAGGGAGGCCAGCTCTGCCGCACAGGGAGGGGTCTTTCCTAACGTGGGGAGGAGGTGCAGAGGCCAGGTGGCCAGAACGCACGAAGAGTGTCCTCGCCTGTCCCCACATTCCCTGTGGGTACCCTGACCGCTTTTGAAAAAAGCCCACAAGCTGGCAAGGACATGAGGCCATCTTTAGGTAGACGAGGCCATCTGAGGGAGACCACAGACTAAACCATGGTCAATGTCGGGGACATTTGCTGCGTGGTCACTTGGACCGGCAAGGCAGAATATTTGGAATAGAGATTTTTCAAGAAAACTTGGAATTTTCACTAGTCTCCATTTGCAAGACTGGGCAATGCTGGGGAGGATGCATGGGCTGTATGCCCTAAAAGCTGGGCCAAGGGAAGAAAAGGTTGCTCTAGAAATGAGTCACCATGTGACTTTACACAGTGTCACCCTGTGGGGCAAGGGCTGGGCCCCCAGCCTCAGCTCACGGCCCATTTGTTCCCTTCTTGCTCGTACTGAAAAGTAAATCCGAAAGTAAGCGGTAGGTTTTTCTGTCTCCGCGTGACGGGTGGGCTGTTCTTTAAAAAGTGGCGTGAGGTCGCAGCTGCCCCCAGGGGGTTTGGCCAGAGCCCAGCGGAGCGCGAGCCACAGCTGGCTGTCCAGGTGCTGACCCACCTAGCAGGTCTCTAGGAGGCCAGGAGCACAGGCGCCCTTCCTGCCAAGACGGAGGAGCCACCCTCCCACCCGGGGGACCACCTGTAAGAGTTTCCCCGAGGGGCCGACAGGAGCCACCAGTGGGGACGTTCTGAGAAGGAGGGAAAGCAAATGCCCCTGATCCAGCTCCTGACAGGTGCCAGGTGCTCTACGCCTGTCGTGACCCTTACGCCCCACAGGGATGCTTGAGAGAGATGTCACCTCCATTTTATAGCTGGAGAGCCCCAATCCTGAACTCATAGGCCTCTTTGACTGCCCAACATACCTTGAGAAGAAGAGAAGTCGGTCACCATCTTTTGGTTGATCTCTAGTGAAAGGCTGGAGATTTTTGACCTTTCAATATACTTTTCACCCACTGCACAAAGCTTCTTCGGCAAATAAATCTTGAGGTTTTTTTTTTTTTTTTCTATTTTAAGAGTAAGTTTTTGAATAAACTCTGGAATAATTTTAGATTTATAGAAAAGTTACAAAGATAAAAACAGAGATCGCACAGCCCTTCACTCAGTTCTCCTGATGTTAGCATCTAATGGGATTGTGGTTCATTTGCGAGAACTAAGCCATTAGAATTGATGTTCTACTATTAACCGAACTATGGACTCCAGATGCTAATGTCCATGAAGGGACTAATGTCCCTTTTTCTCCTGTGTTAGGATCCAGGTCAGGGTACCACATTGCTTTTGAGAAACCTTGAATGGTAAGAAAACCCTCAGGTTGCCCATGGAGAGTTTCACCCAGGATGGAAAAATGGTTTTATTTCTATTTTTCCTCATTTGTCTTACCAAAGTGTTCTGAATATTGAGTGCTCTTTAAAGTTTTGTGGACTCGACGAACTCTCAGTTGCTTCTGTGAGATTCTGACGCCAGACAAGCTGAGGTGGTTTGAGAAAATGGAAATAAAGATCCCGCAAAAATGCAAATTATTGGGGTCTTCGACTGGAAATTTGGGATAGTCAAGCCTGTGCCCATCCCCTTCCCCCCGGTTCTAAACACTGAAAAGTGGGACACTTTTCATGCAGACTGCTACCTCACGTCTTCCTGTGGAGCCAGATAAGTGTAGGCTCAGTCTTGCTTTGTGCTGAGGGCAAACGAGAATAAGAGCAGGTGAGGTATTGTGTGAATTCACTTGCGCTGTTGGTTTTCCTGGGTGACGCTGTCCATCGTCCGCAGCAGCCTGTGCTGGCAACATTCCAAGTCAGAGAGTGTCTTATTATATGGGTCTGGGCTTCTGCTGATTGATTGGGCATCCTTGCTAATACTGTTTGTTTTCTCTTGAAATGGAACTGAAAATGGAATTAGAGTTCGGCATTCTCAACCCTATGGCAGGTGCCTTTTTATAGTCTACTGACTCGGGCTGTCG
>CM053517.1:4621667-4637413 GCA_028627145.1 Eidolon dupreanum
ATCTGTGTGTGTCTATGTGTGCGTGTTGTGTGTCTGTATGTGTCTGTGTCTGTATGTGTCTATGTGTGTGTCTGTGTGTGTGTTGTGTGTCTGTATGTGTCTGTGTGTGTCTGTGTGTCTTTGTGTGTGTGCATGTGTGTGTCCGTGTAAGTCTGTGTGTCTTTGTGTGTGTCTGTGTATTTCTGTCTGTGTCTGTGTGTATTCGTATGTGTGTGCGTGTGCCTGTGTGTGTCTGTGTGCGTCTGTGTCTGCGTGTGTCTGTGTCTGTGTGCGTGTGCCTGTGTGTGTGTTGTGTGTGTCTGCGTCTGTGTGTGTGCATGTGTGTGTGTGTTGTGTGTCTGTGTGTGTCTGTGTGTGTCTGCGTGTGTCTGCGTGTGTCTACGCTGTACGGGAGCCCCTCTACCAGACGACAAGGCCAGGGGCTCTCTTGCCTGGAACCTAAGGGGAGTTTCATCGTCTTCCCTCCACGAGGCCAGTGGGCTAAGACTTTTAAGCTGTTTTACTTTATCCTAAGGGCTTTCTTTCACATCTGTTTTCTCATTACCTATTGTAAGACTATTAACAATGTTAATGAGGCAAAACTAAACATTTCCGCATTCAGCTGAGAATTAATGTGAGGTAAACACAGATTAGGAGATGACAAGCATTCTATCCCTATAACTGATGACACAGCTTTAATGGTGCTGCCCCCCCTGTGTGTCTGTGTAGAGACACTGTATAGGCAAAGAGGGATATTTCTCTGAGTTATGGGGGGAAGAGTGAACCTTTTTTTATGGTCAATTTCATGTTTTCTAGAGTCAAACGCTTGATAGGATAATTAGAAAAACACCAAGTCGTCCAGAACAGTCGCGACTGTGTGTTTGGTTAGATGGCAGGATAATTGCCAACCCTTATCTTCAATTTTCAGACCTAAATCTCTTTCCATTTACTTTTAATTGGCTGTAGGCTTCCACCATCCCTACTTTGGGTTCATTCGTCACGATTATTTTATCTGAGCTAAGTTGTTCTCCAATGAGTACAATAAATCTATGTGTCTGATTCATCTTTGATTTTATGGTTAATATTGTAAGGTTATAAATCTAGACTCTTCAGACTGTGTAATATAGTTGTACTGTCTGTTTTAGAATTGCTTTGTTGACGTCTGTGAAAAGGCATTAGTTTACTAAATCATATTTTTTAAAACTCTCCACGAGAAACAAGAATTTATATTTTTATTTTTCCTGCTCTTAACTCCTGTGGATTTTTTACCGTTTTTCGCTGTTTCGGAAGACTTAACATCTTTGGATGATGATTTCTTCTCTTTCGCAGACTGCCAATTAAACAGCGACCTGGTTTAAGGCTACCTTCGCCCCTCGGGCTGTGGTGTCGGTCCTGTCCACTGGCTACCTGGTAGCAGTTAGGACTTTTGGGGGACTACCTTATTAAAGCCATCAGCCCTCTCTTCTGTTCTAGGGGGCATCCTGCTGTTGTGCCTAACTTCTGAAGGGTTTACTGGACCCCGGGTTGAGTCGCTGGAGTTAGATCACTTGGCAGCAGAGGTTTCCGCAGCAGTCATGACGTGGTGACATCAAGACGTCATCTGCCTTGCGGACAAGAGCCAGTGTGTTGACGCCGTCAGCTGGAGGCGCGTGTGGCGCGGTGTCCAAGGTAATTGGAGGCTCGAAGCCTGAGGGACAGAAGGCAGTGGATGCTTGTAACTCAGGGCGTCTAATGCATTGGAATTAAAGTTGTATTTTTATTGGTGAAACAAGGGACATGGATCACCGTTTAAAGCAAATGTCTTGGAAAGCGGCCCTTCTCAGGGAGTCAAAGGATTTCGGTTCCGTCGACACCGAGTCGAGCTCTGGATCCGCAGCGTGGGGGAGGGTGCTGCCGTGCCCGCAGGGAGCAGGCGGGGGAGGGAAGGAGAGAGGTGCTGGGGAGCTTCACAGTCAGGCTCGGCTGTGAGAAATCCCTAGAGAATGGTCAAGAAATGGGGCATCCAGTATCGGATGTTAGATTGTCTGCTGTGTGGTGAGAAAATGTAACCCATCCCTCACGACCTACAAACCATCAATAAAAATTCTGCTGACGTGCAATGCTTGCGAAAATGATCGCTCTTAGGAGAAAGAATAGGGTCGGGTGAAGAAGGTGCAGAATTGTGGAGAGTGGAGAATAAGAATTCAGTGAGGGCAGGAAATTGGAGCCAGAGGTGAGGGGAGAATACAGGTTTCCTTGCGTTTTGCAGAAAGCTCAAGACAGGCATTCGATTTTCCCCTGTGACAGAAAATGGGGGTTTGAGCCAAACAGATGTATATTTTAAAGAGCATGGTGACCTGCACTGACCTCTGACGAGCGTGCGTCTAACGCGTTCACCTTTGTATTCAGTCACATTGTGCGTTCTCTTCTGGTGCGGGGCTCAGGTATGGAGCCACCGGCTCTCTCTGAGGCTTGGGAGGACTGTGACTGCTGAAGGAGGGGTGACAGCAGCGGGGGACGGGGTGCAAAAGCGCCGTCAGTAAACGCAAGAAGAGACCACTGCGACCATGAGAGGCAGGGAAAATTTTTGGAGGGGCCTGAGAATTTGAAAAGCATTCACAAAACTTCATTACAGGGTTTCTGGTTCAGTCGTGTCTTGTTATTCCCAGGGGGGACAGCTCAGGCGCCCAGAGGTGTCACTCTACTCTTCTCTGGGAGAGAGGTCTCCTGGTGACCTGAGCTGCCCTCAGTCTGGTCTCTCAGAGGAACGTGGGTCCCTGCCTTCAGGGCGGGACTGGGGAGGGGACCGGCTGGGATCACTCCTTTCTTCTCTCAGTTGTCCCCGCTTTGGCTCTGGGGAGAATTTGGTATGCCAACTCGTAGTGTCTCAAGTGAGAACGAAACGCGTTCACCCACCTTTCTGGCTTATTAGTGCGCCCTACAACGTGTCTGACTCTGCACGAAATTCTTTCCTGCGGAAATCTTTAGTGCTCATTAAACAGACTCTGTGGGAGGGAGGGGAAGGGAGGGGTAGGCAGTGTTGATGCCAGGCTGGGGAGTTGGCTACTGGCCGGCCTGTTGCATTTGGTCACACTGACCTGCGTTTCCAGCACTTTCTCCATGGATTTGGTCTAATATGGCCTCTGGAGGCATGCAGTAGCTCCCGCTAAGGTGGGTGACAACCATCGGTGGAAGGTGACAACCATCGGTGGAAGGTGACAGCACTGTCTGACATCGCAGCAGGGCTGGGGGGGGGCGTGGAGAGGGAGGCGGGGCTTGCGTTGGTGACTCAGTGCTGGGGCATCGTGCGGAGCGAGGTCCGTGTCCCGCGATTCGCTGGGCACGTGTGGGCTGGCGGCGGGGTGGGGGGGTGGGGGGCGATGCAGGCAGAACGGCACCGCGGCAGCCGCAGCGGCGCCCACGGCGGTGTCGGCACCCCCTGCCGGGTCCCAGGTTCCGCTGGTGGCCTGCGAGGCCCCCACGACGGCGCCCGCCACCTCTTCGCGGGTCCCGTCCTTCTTCGCCCTGCACTGCCTCTGGTAGCCCGGCCATGCTGGCCTCTTGGCTGTCCTGGGAACACGCCAGGCACTCGCCCAGCTCGGGACCTTGACACCGGCTGCTCCCTCGGCCTGGAAGCTTCTTCTTTCCCACCTCTTTCGATTTTTGCTCAAATGTCACCCTATTCTGACCACCGTATTTAAAGTGCGACGGGTCCTTTTCCTCATACTCTCGCGCTCTTCCCACCACACCATATAATTGACTCACTTGTCACGCCGTTATCAGTCATTGTCTGTCTTCATCTGCTGGAGCATAAGCTCTAGGAGCACAGGCCTCGCCGATGCATCCCGACGCCTCGAAGGTGGCCTGTCGAATGAAGGAGTAGCTTCCGGGGGAGGGGTCGGGATTGTCACCTCGCCTGCCCTCGTTTCTATCCCAGGCCGTCTCGGGGCCTTATCTGAGCTGCGCTCACCCGGCCATCTCTTCAGTCCCACCCCCGGCGTCGTATCGGGGAAGATTTATCGGGTCTCTCAGCAAGCTTGGTGGCACCTGCAGAAACAGCAGTGCAGCCAGCTGGGAGGGGACACGCTACTATTCTGCTCAGCGTTTTCAGGAACTTAATTGTCACCACTGAGTGACAACAAAGGAAATTCTTGGAAGCAGGCTCTGTATCTGGTCAGAGGGACAATTCCAGTCTTTCTAATACGATCTAAATTTCACCCATCTATCTAGTTCCACTTCGGTTGCAAGAGGCTTTCCAGCCGTCCGTGGTCACCACTCTTAATATCCTCTGTCAGGGTCTGAGCCCCCGAACTCGCACGCCTCAGGAATCCTGTCCCTTCCCCAGGTGTTTCAGAAGATCGCCAAGGAGCGATTTCGCTAGTTGTCCTTCGAGGCTGTCAAGCATTCCTCCAGGTTTCCTGTGGTCTAGCCCCCCACCCGAGAATACGAGCTGGGCTTTGTCTCCCCCAAAACAGTGGATTCAAGACCGTAGGTACCTAATGCATTTTCCCGAAGAGCTGATGCTACCGCAAGAAAATTATAACCCAGAAAAGGGAAGCTGAGGACTCCAGAGCAGTCGTCAGTGCTCCCGTGGGCCGTGCGTCTCTCCGTAGCCCCCGGCCTGCTGCACTGTCCAGGACTCACCTGTCTCCTCCACAAAAGGTTTCCCTCCTGAACGTCCTTCTTTTCCTGAGTTCAGGCCCCCGACTCTGAAGCCAGCCAAATAGCCCCACGCCCCTTTTTCGTCTGTTAACCCTGAAAGTCAAGTTTGCACCCAACGTGGGGCATTTGTACTTGGTGCCCCCGGCACGCTCTTGCCATAGACCTTCATGTGCTGGCTGAAGCCTCCTCATCACCCAGACTTCAGCTCCAGGGACCCTTCCATGGGGGAGCCCTCCGACCTCTCGATCTGGAGAGTGTCCCCTCCCTCTCCCTTTTATTGCTCGGGTGCATTGTCCTCTCGGCCCTGATCACCGCCCGGAAAACCTTGTTCTCACTGTTCGCATGTGGCTGCTCCCTCCTCTCCCCAGTGCCGGTTTCTCTTTCTCCACATAAAGCAGAGCATGAGCGCCATCCGAACCGAGCGCCATCTGTCTGGTTTGCTGCCGCAGCTCCGGGACCTCGGACTTTATCACCTGCAGCATAACAGGTGTTCGATAAGTTATTTGTGGAGTGAATGGACAGCCGGACACCATCCAACAGGCCTCATTTCCTACTTTTTCTGATTTTTTTTTCAAGAAAAACTAGAAATCCATATTTTAAGGGTCATCTCATAATGTGGCAATATATTTAGAAAATTGGAAATAGTGTGGTAGTCAAATAAATTACGTCTATAGGATTCTTTGTCCTGTCAGCTTCCAGTCCAAGATCACTGCCCTAAACTTGAGCAGGCGCTTCGCTGGGTTTCTTGGAGGGAGGAGGGCGGGAAGCTAAGAGCTACGAGGGAAAGAGGTGACAGAGAGGAGAGAAGGGAGTGGTGGTAGAGGGCTCTCAGGGGTTCAAAGGCTGGAAACCTGCTCCGTTCCCGGATCGGACCATGTCTCAGGGGAGGAAGGTCGACTGGCAAGATTTTGATGGCATGGTGCACCTACGGGTGCCTGGGCCCCCAGGCATGGGCTCATAGTTATCCTCTAAGGTTGCATTTAAAGCGGTTAGATTTCCATATGTGGAGCTGGGGGCGGTAACCAGTGTGGCCTGGAGGGGCCTGACAAGTGTTTTGGGCAGCAGCAGCCTCAGGCCCTTTGCATAGCCCTAGGGGGTGGGGGCTGCAGTAATGACTGGGTTGGATTTCCCACCAGACCGGAGGGAAAGGGACCGTGAGCCAGAGTTAAATTTAAGTGAGTAAAGCTACACGGCATTTCTAGTAAACCAAGTTCTTGGACCAATACGCCTTCCTATGACTTGATATTTTGTTTTAGTCAGCGTGGGGGAGACAGCTGGGGAGGGAGTCAGCAGAGAGCGTGACACCCAACGTCACACCGGCACAGCCGCCTCGCCCTAGGGTCTCCTTGGCGTCTCTTGGGCGCCTCCTTGTCACCCTCAGACAGGGTCCTCCCAGATGCGTCTCAGTCTCAGCTCGCCCCCACGCCCAGAGTGCGGGCCCAGCTCGCTCCCAAGCCTGGTCCCCTAGGAACGTGCGGTCCCCACATTGGCCCCGAGGACGAGGCCAAGGCCTCAGAGGCCCCTTACGGCCCAGACGAGGACGATCGGAGCAGATTCTCAGCGGCCCTGGCTGTGTCCCCAGCCTGGCTGCTCGCAGAGGGGAATCCCAGGCTGCGCCGGCTCGGCCCTTTTTTGGAAGAGAGCGAAACCCTCCCCGACCTTTTTCATGCTCCAGCCGCCCTTCTGCGCCTCCCCCCGCAGAGAGGGAAGCAGCTGGCCCGAGCTGGCAGGCCCCCGGGGCTTGCTCTCTGTGCAGAGGAGTTCCCAGCACGCGGAGCCCGCGCCAGAGCTGGGATTGCCGCCCCCACGCCACCCGGGAGGCTGCGTCTCCCTCCTCTGAGCGCTCGGGCGGGGGCAGGTGCAGCAGGTGTCCCTGCCGTGTCCCCGAGCCCACCCGGGGTGAGGCCGCAGGGCTCCGCGTGGGCGGGGCGGGGCGGGGGCGGGGCTCTGTGCTGGAACTCGTCCCGCTTGCCCGCGAGCTGAGTGCACCAGCACAGGGCCAAACGAAAGCCGCCGACTCTCTCTGGGGTGGGGGGTTGAGACGGGGGAGGGCCCTCTTTGTTGAAGGCACTAGTGTAAGCACCTTAGGGAGACCTGGGGCCCGGCCATGCCGATCACTGTTTATAACACAGGGTCCACTGTATTCACCCAAGAAATTCGGACGTGTCTGGGCATCTCTGGCAAATCGGCTCCGTGATCCAGCCAGGGAGACTCAGGCGCCTCCGAGAAGAATCCTCGACCTGTGGGAGGAGGAACCAAGAGCCACAGTCCTGGCCGGATAATAGGACGTGAGGCTTCCGGCTGGGAGGGGTGGCGTGAGCTCAGCGTTGTCATGGAATCCGTCTGAGCCCTGGGCCCCCGGCCCCAGGGAGAGAGAGAGCCGCAGCAGGGGGAGATGGCAAGGGTTCGTGTACGGCCGGTGAGGACGGGGCCGTGTGTAATCCTAAGGCAATCCGTGGTGACCCACGTGGGGAGGGGCACGTACTCGTCCCCGTCTTGCCTTAGATGACTGAATGTGTCTGGTGGGACATGGAGGGCGTCAGGGGAGGTGCTCGAGGGAGCCGCGCGGCAGTCGACCCAGATGTGGGCCGAGCGGGTGCGAGGTGGCTCGCGAGGACACCTGGAAATGACGAGGTGGCGCACAGCACGGGCACAGCTGGGCGCTGCGTCTAGGTGGCCACAGCAGCCACGACGCCACTGACCCCATGTCGCGTTTCTGTTGCGGGTGGACCTGACCGAAATGGCCACACACGTGTTCCTCTTCAGTCCTCAGAGCCTCCCAGAAGGCGGAAGGAAGTATCAGAATCCTCTTCACACCCAGGAGGGGCTGGAGGAGCCACCTCAAAGCCACTTTCGCTCTGTCACTCCAGGGTCCTTAGAAGATGTCCCAGGCGCCCTGCGGGCTGCTCCTTAGGTAGATATACCTTGGAGGCTGTGAAGTCAAGATATGGACCTTGCTTGGGAGTCTCTTCTCTGCTCAGGGTTTTCTAAACAGGAAACAACACAGTAAAAATGGAGAAACAAATACTTCCTTTATTACTAGAAGTATATATATTCTGTGTGTATGTGTAGCAAGAGATAGAGATAGAGATAGAGAGAGAGAGAGAGAGAGAGAGAGATAAAGAGATAGAGAGAGAGAGAGAGAGAGAGAGAGAGAGAGAGAGAGAGAGAGATCAGTGTAAGCACATTCCCTGAACAAAATTAACGTATGAAGATTAACATTAGCACATCGCCCCTCGGACCGCCTGGCACCTCACCGCCGTCTGGGGTCTGCGGACCATCGTCTGAGCCACGAGGCTTTTTAAATATATATCTATTTTTGCAGTGAAAACAGATAAGAATGACTTGCTTCTGTGATTTAATAAGTGGCAAACAAGTGTCTGCTCTCTGCTAGGCCCTGTGTTGTGGGCAACCTGTGATATTTGTTTCCGGGAGCTCAAGGTTAAGTCAGAGCATAACATGATGAGTGCAGTTAAGACGAAATAAGCAAAGTGCTCTTATGGTCCAAGGCAGGATTAATTCTGTCTTGAGGTGTGAAGAAGGCTCCATGGAAAAGACATTTGAATTGGACCTTGAAGAATGAATAGAACTTTGACAAGCGGAGATTAAGGAAAAGGGTCTTGCAGGCAGCTCTGTATTTGAAGAATGTTGATAAGCCTGGTCTGGTTAGTGTTCTGAGTGGGGGGCAGGCAGCTGTCGGGGTTCGTGGGGAGCTGGAGGGCAGGAAGAAAAAGCAGAAGAGGCAGTTCGATCCGGAAGGACAAGCTGTACTGGGAACGGCAGAAAGGTGGTGAGGAGAGTTTGATGAGCCTCCTTTCAGAAGGTGATGAGGGCTGTAGCAGACTTCTTAAGGAGGAGGGGGAGGAAATCCGACTTTTGAGAAATCCTCCTGGCGGTGCGTGGAGAACGAATGGGTGGGGTGATCGTCGGAGGCCGGGGCGAGCGTCTTGGCGAGGTCTGGAGAGGGCAGGAGCATCGAGGAGACGTGGATGGGTGTGCAGTCCGCCTCCGAGTGCGGCGGACGCAGGCCCGCGGCTCGGGGAAGTGGGCCTGGCGGGCGCGGCCGGGGGCCGGGGGCCGGGCCCGCGTGTACCGTTGGACAGTGTGCGCCTGTGTCGGGGGCTCTTCCGCCTCCTGTCCCCTCGGAACTGGAAGCCTGTCGAAGGCAGAGAGTCGGGGTTTTCATCTCTGTGTCCCCCTCAGCCTTCAGCTCAGAGCTCACCACGTGGATGTAACACTATGAAAATGTTTGTGACACAGAAGTGACCCCAGGGGGATTAGCTGGAGCATGCAAATCACTCGAGGGAGGGTCCGGCTGTTGCTCTGTGTGTGACTCTGGGAGCCTGAAGTGAAACTCTGTAGGGCCCTTGTGAGGGGCCAGAGAATCAGTGTGGGACGTCCCCACCTGACATCCATGGCTGGTCACCTCTTGCGGCCACCTGGACTGCTGAGGGAGCCCTGATCAGTCACAGCCGGTGGGGGTGGGCCCTGCCACCATCCTGTCCTGGGTTGGGAAAGGCCACTTCGGCTCGGAGGACAGGCTGGCCCGGACTCCTGCTGAGCTCCCGGCAGATTCCAGCTTCTCTCTGGCCTGCGGCCATCACAGAAGCCACAAAGCACCCGGAAGTCATCGTTGGTTTATAGGCTTCTGAGGTCACAGGCAGACTTGTCAGGCAGGGTGACAGTTGTGGACTAGATAGTCTAACTTCTAAATATATTTGATTTGCTTCTTCTTCTTTTCTTTTTTTTTTGCAAGAATGATGCATGCTCATTGCAGAAATTTGGAAACAAACACACACAGAGGAAAGCGCCCATTGCCTTCCCCATAAAGATATGCAGTGTCACATTTGCCTGATTGTCACGCAGTGCGTGCTCACTAGCCGTGTGATGCACACACACGTGCACCGTATCACGTGTGTACATCTTCAATACCAGAGATGCGGTGCCGCTTCTTTCCTCAGTGACTCCCGCGGGTCCCCATGGGTCTCCTCTGCAGGGAGTCCAGGCTCTCGCCCCGAGGCCCCTCCCTCGCCCACCGTCCATGAGGGGCTCGCCCAATCCCAAGCGAGCCGGAGCGGCTTCCAAACGCCAGGGGGTGACCAGGCCCCATCAGTCCCGTGCCACTTGCTTCTTGGTGGCACACGGCGCCGCTGTCGAAAACTCTTTGCCAGTACGGTGACATCGTCGCAGGCCTGGACGCTGGTCACAGCCTTTAGGATCCCCGCTCTCTAGGTTGGCATTCTGCCCTCGAGCATCTTCCCTGAAGCGCCAGCACAGGCCTGGAGGCTGCCTCCGCGGGGCCTTTGTGACTCGGCCACATGCACACCGAGAACTGACCCTGCCCTACGAACCCGAGGCTCCCGGCGACCCCAGGCCCCAGCGGGGCCTCCCTCTGCCCTTTTTGTCTTCAGGGCCTTCGGAATTTTCTCCCGCCAATGAAACGGTCAGGGCTACTTCTCTCTCCCTGATTTGAAATGCGGGGGGTAAAAGGTCCCTTCCTTCCTTCCCGGGGGATGCTGGCTCCCTCGTTGCTCCTCTTTTCCAGAAGTATATCAGCAAGGCTGGTCAGGCTACAGGAAGTTTAATTACATCGTCGTTCGAGGAGCAAGTCAGAAAACTGAGGTCCCCTCCAAGAGGGTAACAAGGACAACCCAGGGGGTGACTGGGAGGCAGCGGGTCTGTCTGCCTAGGCAGAGAGGCAAGAGACGGCTCTGGCGCATGGTGACGCGAAGCCATCTTTTGGGATCAGATAAGAGCCACTTGTTGTTCCCTTGCCCCAGAGCTGTCCTGGCGACTTGGGCCTCTCTGCTCTCAGGCAGGCAGCCGGCTTGGACTGCCACGCCCTGCCTCCCGGGCCTCCACGCAATACCCGGCGAGATTTCTCAATCTTCAGCTTAAAGAATGGATAGGCCTGAAACCTCAGGGCCCAGGAGCTCGATCGGAATCGCAGTGGCGTGTGTGTAATTGAGGCACTCAACTTTCGAAACACATCCTGTGTCTTATCACGTTCTGTCCCCCAGCTTCAGGCCACTGTCCCTGCTCCTATAGGCAGCTGCAGTTGACTGTCCTCTCTGGCGTCTGTCTTCCGCAGAGCAGGTCAGCGCGAACCGCTCAGAACCCTCCAGTGCCTTCCCACGACACGCTGGAATGAAACCCACGGCCCTCGCTGCGGGGCCAAGTCCTCGGCCGCGTGACGCCCGTGGGCCCCCGGCCTCACGCCACCCTCTCCGCTGCAGCCACGCTGCCCTCTCCCTCTGCCTTCAGGAGCCCGAGCCCGTTTCTTCCTTAGAACCTTTGCACGTGCCTCCTCTCTTCCTGGAACATTCTTCCTGCATTTCTCCGCATAGCTCACCCCCGTGAGTCATCCGAGTCCTCGCTCCAAAGTCACTCTTTCAGGGAGAACGTGGAAAACGGGCACTGCTCCCCGTCATGCCCCGCCTCCCCCACGCGCTGTCCCCAGCTCACACTTTGTCTCCATGACCCTCTGTGAGGCTCTTCTGTCTCCACCCGGCCCGCGGGCCTTGCTCGGAGCTCGGTGGTCTCAGGCTAGCTGGACGTTTTGCGCGGCTGCTGGCTTCCTGGAGGCAGCAGCAGTCGCAACGCTGAGGTCTAATCTTGACTCCGTTACTTCTGAACGTGGTGACGCTGGGCACAATAATGCCAGTCTTGTCGGCTTAAACTTTCTCACCTGTGCCGTGGGCATGACCGTATATGCCTGAGGGTTTAAAGTGATTCAGTGATTCCAATCTAACAGAACAGAATCCCAAACCCTCAGGGCCCAGGAGTTTGCAAGGACAGAAGGAGAGAACAACTTTTTGTTCCCTTCCTTTTCACTGGCAGAGCTGCTTACAGGAGGGGGATCTCTGACCAGACACGGGGGCTCGTGCAAGAAAAATGGCTATTTCAAGCGTCTGATGATTCTTTGCGTTGTTTGGGGTGCATCTCAGAGTAGAAACCCGCATTAAACAGCCTTTGGTGGTGGTTGAAGGCAAATCACTTGGGGACAAGATGAGACCCAGGGGACCGTGCCCACCTTGGAAACCCTGGAAAAGATCTGAGGCGTCTCTAACTTAAGGGCTCAGACTACTTCACGAGGGGAGGCTGACCCAGGAGGCTGGTGAGCTGGGGATATTCTGGTGATGCACATAAAACAGAAAAAAGCAAAAAAACAAAAAACAAAAAAACAAAAAAACAAAAAAACTAGTTGTATAGCTGACTTAACCGTAAATGGTGATTTTTCTTACTCAGAGTTCAAGCAACTTGCTCAGGGTAATACAGCTCGGCCTGGCAACTGGCATTCTGGTTTGTTGTGAGTCTAAAGTCTTCACTTTTTACATGATTCCGTATTTCTTTCAAGTCCTATGTATTTGCTGCTCAGTCTTTTTAGGACAGTAGAGCTCAATGAAAGACACAGTGGCAGGTTGGCACCCAGTTAAATGGTGACATAGCCCAGGACGCTGGGGGCAAGGCAGGGGTACCCTTGGGACTGGCGGAGGGGTGACCGAGTACATTTTCTCTCCATTATTTTGAGGTCAGGTCTCCAGGATTAGCAGGCTCTACAGTCCTTCTCTGTTCTAGCTATTTTAAAACCTTGTTTATATGCTAATCATACTCCACCCTCAGCTAGGCTTCCATCATCTGTCAAGTAAATAGTGACTGTAATGAGAAAAGAAACCAGAAAATGCAAATGAAGAAAAACAAAGAGTGTGAGTGAGCAGGAGCCAGCCTAGCAGAAACGTATAAATTCCCGCTCAGAGTCACATTTTCCTCTATCTAAACTCACACCTTTATTTTTTATTTACTCTGGCATAAGAAGGTTTCCATGCATTAGTAATGATACCGTTAATGTTTTATAGGATATAGAAGTCATGGTCACATCGAAATCCTCCCTCAGTGGACGGAGGACTCGTAGACTTATTGAAACATACGCTGACTGTGCGTCAGACTGTCATGTACCCCAGGCAAGGACCTGAGAATTCCTCGGAGGTGTCCGGGACATTTGGCTCCCTTCCGTTGTTAACACACACTCGTCTACACGCTCAGAGATGTTTCAGAAGAGCTCCGACCCCCTTTCTTAACCGAGACCGGGGTGTCCTCAGAGTCTCGACTTCCTCTGCAGTCCCCACCAACAGGGGCTGGTGGCTGTGGCGTCCTCCCCGGTGACAGGCCGCTGCTCTCCGGACACTCACCTCCGCCTCCAGGCCAATGCTCATCAGTCTTCACGTGGAAACTCCTTCCCTTCCGGGTCCTCATCCACTCATGTCGTGTTCCTGTCCCCCGGTCGCTGACACCCGCCTCAGAGATGGTCCCACGTAGTCGTTATTCCCACTTAGTTCAGGCACCAGCCCAGGATATTTTAATGCTTGTTGGACAACGCACCCGACAGTCCAGTCCCCAAACTCCTGGACATCATTACTCCGATGTCCTTCATTTCTCCCCTCTTCACCAACCTTGCTTGGGCAACTCTCCTGTATCCCACCCTCTGGTCACAGTGTTCTGTCCCCACAATGGCTCCCCCATTACCCTTCCTGACCCTTGATCACACTGTTTTCTCAGGGATGTCTGAACCTTTATACTCCACTTTTTCTCTGCAATCTTTGACCCCATGGGTTAGACAGAAATCTGGACCATTCTTTCACGAGCATCTTTGATTCCTTTCCATCCTTTATCCTAATATCACCCATAAAAATCCCAAACTAGAGCTAATGCTGCTATATTGCTCTCTACCTCCATTGCTCTTTCGCCAGCATAGGGGGATATACTGGAAAAAGAGTCACACATCGGTTGTCGGCATGTTGAAAAGTTCGTGGTCTGCCATCCCAGCTTGTCCCTTGGCATGGCCTCTCAATCTTTTGTGTTTATTCAACTCTCTTTTTTCATTTCCTTCGATGACTTTCAAATCGTATCTATTTCTTCAGGCCTCCTACTCAACACCTGTCCATTCCCTCTCAGCGAATGAGCAAGAAAATCAAGGAAATTAAGCATGATTTCTACTGAATACAAACTTTTCCACATTTGTCCCCACTGCGGCGGACACTTTGGTTGCCTAGCCATTCTTTTGTGGTAACAGAACGCTGGGTTAGGTGTTTAGTGGCCATGTTCTTCAGGGAGGCTGGCTCTTGCCTCGCCCCAGCGGATGAATCATAATTAGTCTAACCCAGTTTGACTACTCTGTGGTCTTTGTCAGACCTCTTGCCTGACCTTCAGATCCTTCTGTTGAATTCTTCACCAGAAAGCCACTCAGCCTCCTCAGACTTGATATGGTGCTGCTGAATTCATCACCTTCCCCACCGAACTGCCTCCCTCCTTATTCTCTGGCAAGACCGTGTCTGGTAAGACACGGGAGGGCCACCCTGAACACGTTCCTTTCTCTCCTCTTCGTATTTAATCTACCATCAAATGCAGTTGGTTTTGCCTCCTCCGTGGCTCTCAGTCCGAGACCTGCCTCTTCCATCTCCTCTCTCCCAACTGTAACTAACAGTGACCTCCTAACTGCTCTCTCTGCCTGTCGTGCACCTCCTCCAACTCATCCTCCACGCAGCTGACGGAGGGTTACATCTTTGTAAGTAAGTGTGACCGTGGTAGTCCCTTGACTGAATTCTGTCCACGGCTCCCCAGTTTGTGTTGACAGGGTGAGGTGCCCTTTCCTGAACAAGACGCACAAGGTTCTTCATGAGCGACCCCTGCTGGCTTCTCTGCGTTTGTCTCCCGGCGTTGGTCTCACAATTTATTCTCCAACCACAAAGTTTCTTTTCGTTCCCTATGCATGCTATGTTATTTTCAGCTCACATGCACGCACACACATGCACACACACACACGCACACACACTTTGCCTAGCTAATTCTCTAAGTTGGATGCCATTTCTTAATTCTACCAGAAGACTGCCCTTTACCTGTGCAGGGCACCACAGTGTACTGTGATTTTCTGTTTTATGACTGTCAAGAGTAGTCTTATTACTATCCGGGCTGCCAGTGACCAGCCTATGGCACACAGAACAGCTTTCTTAGTATTCGCTGAATGAATGGCTAGGCCAATAAGCGTAGCCTCTGGGGAGTTCAGTCTCCCAGATCCGTCTGTGTAAATTGGGGCCTTCTATAGCTTCAAAACTCGAAGAGTGAACTAACAGCTGTGCCTGCAGGTACCTCTGAGACCACCTTGTCATTGTTCCCATATTTCACATCCTATTGTAATTCTCAAATTGTTTTGTCACCCCGCTGGTGTTGGAATAATGAAAAGATTTCTCCATGGATCCACATTCAGGAAATAGTAAAAGCAACTTACGATTCTGGGATTCTTTGCATAGAATGAACACATAAACAAACCATTATGCTTATTTTCGGGCTACCATAGAGGATATTGTTTGCTGATTTTCTTTCCTTTTTTTTTTTTTTTTTTTCCCCCTGTACATCCTATTTTGCCACTCAGTCGCTGGATGAGAAGAGATCCCTCCTCAAGAGAAGGAAATTCTTAGGGCTGGAGGGGGCTGAGTGACATTGTAAACTTTGCTTCTTCCTAGATTCTACGGAGCATGACATTAGGCTGGGCGTCTTGTGCAGTTTAGACACGTTTCTCTCTCTGTGACTCCTACTCTCCCTTTGCAGTCCCTGTCTCCGCAGCCCTGGTACCCACCGGGGACCTGCTCTGCACACGTGGACATGTGCGAAAAGTTCAGAGCAAGGTTCGTCCTGGGCAAACGGTAGAACATGTGGATCTAGGTGTGTTGTCTCATGTCCCCTGACAGGAAGAGAAGGAGGGCCCCGCCATCAGCAGCCTAGTGGCAGGATTTCAGAGAGAGGGAAACATACGGAGCAGGTAGATGTCCTATTGATTACTGTCTTCGGACCACGTTATAGAAGCGATTGCCTAGTCCACCTGTTAGTCAAGATATGGAAACATTTGTCCTTGAGCAGCACGTTTTAAGATTCTTCAGACTTCCTGTATGTTCCTTCTCCCAATCGCAGAGATTCCTCAGTGCAAACGGGGGTGGGGTGAGGGGTGGGGGGTGGTAGCGGTAAGATTACAGGCTGGTTTTGCTCCGTAGGAACTCCTAAACGCAGGCTGTTCGTTCCTTAGGTGAAGAGACAGTTTCTAAACCAGGGAACACAGCAAGGACAAGGACAGCAGG
>CM053517.1:4637913-4654798 GCA_028627145.1 Eidolon dupreanum
GCAGGCAAAGTGACCGCATGCCATTCACTTTCGGAGCTGTTTAAGCGCTAATTTCATCTAACCTCCAATACGTTACTCTGGGCTTCAATTTCCAATTATGCTTTGAGAAGGAGGCACAACTATGTCAGAAACAAAGGAAAACGTCTCCCAAGAGTAGCTATTATAAGCACAGCCACCATTTCGCTCCATTCAAAAACTGGTTTCCATCGGCCCCCGCCCAGCTGATGCTGGCTCCTTTCCAGCCGGGCTGCGGCCGGAGAGGTGGGGCCATCTGTGAGGCCGCCCTTTCTGTTCCCTTGCCCTGCCCTGGCAGACCTGGGGTGGGAAGGTGGTGACAGAAAACGCTGTCTCTCTTGTCCTGACCACTGGTGCTCGCTCAGGGCTGTGACAGCTCTGGGGAAGACCCAGGGAAGGATGGGGATGGGGTGGCCTTGGTAACTAGAGCCACGAGCCACCTTCTGCCCCTCCTCTGCTCCCCTGCGTGCAGTCATCCAGTGGACAGACCCTAATCACCTTCTCCAGTCCTTTACGGCAGCCGCGGTCCCCAGCAGGCAGGATCCCCAGGCCTACCTGAGCCACCCCGTTCCCTTTGCCGGCAGCCACCTGTGGGAACAGCCCTCACGGAAGGAGCATCTTCCCTAGGCCAGGCCACTGCAGCCTCGACATGCTGTTCCTCTCTCTGCCCGGCCAAGCCTAGGACCGGGCTGTGGAGCCAGGGCCCCGAGGACAATGAAGAGCCTGCTGCGGGGACATGTGGGGGCTGGATGCAGGGACAAGCAGAGGGTGGCGAGGCGTGCACCCACAGGCGCCGGCCAGGTGGAGCGGAGCCCCGGGAGGTGTGCGTGCATGGAGGGCGGCGCGTGCACTTACGACCCAGCCGCCCCCGTCCGTGGTCATGTCGCAGTACACCTGCAGCTTCTGGCTGCGCTCCCCGTGGAGGAAGACGGTGTAAACCCCACTCAGGGTGTCTCCGTTCATCAAGTGCTGGGCGCAGTCTTGAGGGTGAGGGAACACCCGGCCACCTGCACGGGGAAAGAGGTGATTTCCAGAGAGGATCCTTTCTCCCGGCATGCGTGAGAGCCCTTGAACGGGAGAAGTTTCCCGAGGACCCCGTTGTACGCCATCAGGAGCCGTAAGACGCCCTGCCCGGACCTCGCACAGTGTGTGGGAACCCTGCTCATCCCGCATGCCCCCTCTCCAGCTGATGCTGGGTTGACCAGACAATAGACGGTCTTATGGGATCGGAGGACCCAAGAGCGGGGGTTTCACTGTCTGGCTCTTCCACGTACCTGTTTATTTAACTTAGGCAAAGGGCCTGACCTCCCTGAGCGTCAGAGCTCCCATCGGTAAAATGGAGATAATAAAAACATGCCCCCCACTAGGGCGAAGGCGTGTTAATGCAGTTGGTGACCGGTTGGTTACTCAGGCGATGATTACAGATGCGTGAGACACAGCACATCACTGTAGGGCCCCCCTTTCAAAAGCACGAGAGGCATCTAAGCAAAGCCTTCTGCCATCTTCACAGCAGCCACTGAGACCCAAACAAGCTCCGCGTCAGCAAGGAGAGGGTTAGCTCTTCCTCGGGCAAAATCACCTCCCGACTGGACTAAGACAATCGAATGGCCACGCTTTACAGTTCCGCTTAAGTTTAAGGACAGGGCAGGGGGAATAAATTGCTGCTCATCTTTCAGAGAGAACAGCTCGATTAGGAGAACAATATCTAATTAGCTGAAAGAGAAGCTTAAATCTTGCGTCTGGAAGAGCGTAGCTTCAGGGCACGTTGTGATGCTCAGCAGGCAAGCGGAGAAGGGACATCCCCTCTGGAGCTCCGCTGATGAAACAAGCGAAAGGCAGGACAGTCTAGAAGAATCTGGGTAGGGACCTCACGTGGTGGTCACTACAGTGTCCCCTAGTGGCGGTACACATGCGCTGCAGGGTGGGACAGCATGCCACTTGGAAAGCCTGCTGGTGGGTCAGAGAGCAAGGGACAGCATAATGTCACACGAGGAAGGTGACATAACCACCTCGCTGAACGCCCTGGTCATCTGAGACACCTGTCATGGATCGTCAGTGAAGCGTCCTGTGTTAGGAAGAGGTTGCCGGGGGTTCCGTGGGCTCCAGGCCTGCTGGAGATGTGCCATCTCCTCTTAACACAGGACTGTCCTTCAGCTTCTGCCACACCATGTTCGGGGGCTCCCCCATTTCAGGCGGCTTGAAACGAAGGCACCGCCTACCTCGGGCATGGTCGCGCCAGGGAATAACAGTGTATTTCCACAGGTCCTGTACTTGACAAAGTGTGTTCTTATTTTCATCTAATTCTTGCAAGAAACTTGAGAGGAAGGCAGATTTTTCTAAACTTGTTTTACAGAGAAGAAAACTGCACTCGGAAAGGTCACATGACTTCTTCCAGTCACTAGGACTCCAGTTTCCAACCTCTGGAGTCACTCGCTCTCTGCTAACGCGGGGAGTAGACCCTGATACCCTTGGCTGGATCGATCTGTGCAGCGAAGGATCAATCAATCAATGTCTATATTTACCCTGTAAGCGCATAAAGCCCCAAAAGTTAAAGTGACCTCAAACATTTCTATATTCAAATTACATATCTTTGACCCCTCCAAACTGAACACTGATTTCCTCAGTAGCTGCAGGGAAGCTCTTAGCTTTCATCTCCAGCACGTCCTAGAGCTTGCTGGTGTTCGCCACCCCATCTACACCTAGAGGTGACAATCACATGTCTGGGGACAGCTCCTTCTGCTCTCCCTGTTGCTTTGGGAACCTCGCGAGTATTCCCCGGCTCCCCGGCCAGTCTCCACCTGGTCTCTGGAGCAACCAGCCTGTCTGCTTTCCTTTCTGCCTTCTTCTCTCACTGCCTGAGTCTCTTATTTCAGAAGATAAGCACAGAATGTGCTTGGTCTCCAGCTCACCCTACCTTATGCGCTAATAGCCCTTTCTCCTGAATCGACTCAGCATCTTCAAGGAGACAAACCTCAAATTTCTTTCCAATACCCAATGAGTCTCCAGCAGAACATTTCTCCCAAACCTCAAAATGACAACCTCAGACAAATACACGTATAAAACTCAACCGAACTTCAGAAGATATAAATAAATGATCTGATACAGGCTTCTTCACGTTGGGCATAACCTATTTAAAAGTTATGCTATAGACACTTTGAAAAGACTCACACGCGTAGTTGCTTTAAAGGCAGATCTCTCAAAAACAAATAGAGTAAATTGGATGACTTGTCCTGAAGAAATTTTTAAATATCTGAAGGACTATCACACAAAAGAGAATATACATTTTTATTAATGTCAGAAGATGGGAGGGAATACAATCAGCTTAGGAGTAAAGTGTGATCTATAGGGTGTTCAACATTTGGATGGGATGAAGGTCCCAGGCTTCACCCCGGGAAAGGAAGGGTCCCCCGCTGGGTGGTTGGCAGGGAGCTCACCAAATGTGTGAGGGGCTGCTGCATGGTTCCTGGGTGTACCTGCCTCACCTTTGACAAACTGCAAGGCCACCAGGTTGCTTATAGATTCGATTTACTGTGATTTCGTCTGTGGCATTGATGGAAAGACAATCGACAAGCATTTCGCTTGTGCAGGATATCAGGAGCCACAAACCTGGGCTTTCACACCCCGGGAGCTCCAAGGAGACACTTTTGCCATGAAAACACTCTACTCCACCCCCGGCTCTCAACGTTGTCAGGAGTTCTGCCTCACTCACTAGTCTTTGATCAAATTAGTATTCCTCTTCACCAGATGAGGGGAATAGAGGCTCACTCATTGTTCCTAGACTGGGGGCTTTATTAAAATTCAGATTCCCGGGTTTTGTGGCAGGTCTACTGAATTGGAACGTCAGGGGCGGGTCCCAGGGAATCAGCATTTTACCAAAACTCCTCAGATGAATCTGAAGACCAGCCGGATCTGGACTCCACATTCTCTGGTATGTTTTCCTTTTCTCTGAGCTGCCAAGAGGTGGAGTCTGTAAGCCGATCGTGCCCCACGGGCGGTGGGCTGCTTTCTCCGCCCCCATCCAAATGTGGATAAATGAGCTGAGCCTCCCTCTCCCTCCCTCTCTTCTTTCCTTCCCTCTCTTTCCCAGTAAGTGTGTCTTGAGTGGGCAGGTCCTCAGATTTAGATGAGGGGGGATGGAAATGAGGGGGTAAGAGACTATTTGCCTTTATGTTTAAGGCTTGGGTTGCAGTTTTTACCATTACGTTCTGCTTTGGGGGTTACTGGAGTCTGGCCGAGCTCACAGTGAAGATGACACCGTTCCCCGTTCTGCCGTGTGCATTGCGTGTGCACCGTGGGTTCGAGCATTTTTAGGAAATCATCAGGACAGATTTCGGGCATCCCAAGCTCTCTGGATGTCACACCTTCTAATATCATCAGAAACGCACCTTGAACCCTGACACAGATCACCCCAGCAATTTTTCCCCAGGCAGAAATTTTAGGACTGAGAGCTAGCTGGCTTTTCTTCTCTTTCTGGAAATAACTGGGGCCTGACAACAAGGCTTTTTTTTTCTTTTCTTTTCTTTTCCTTTCTTTTTTTTTTTTTTTTAAGCACAAGCTGTGGTGATTATCAAGCTAAGGGGAAAGCAATGCCAAGAGATTGGACACTGAACCGTCTCATGGTTAAGTGCTCCAAGATGTAATTGTGAGACCAACAGGACCAGGGCGCTTGCTGGAAGAACTGCTCAGAAATCGGTTTGTGCGGGCGTCCGAAGGCCACATGCTGAGTGGGGGGCCAAGTGGCTCTGTGACGCGTGGTGCCATCAGATTGCCCCCGGCCATCCGGGAGTAAAGGGAGACGCCTTTTCTGCTCCCGCCCTGTCCCTTACATGTGTTGCATTCCTAGATCCAGTCTCTAAAACGGTCAGAGGTAATGGCATCGGAGAGTGTCTGTCCACCGCCCACCCTTACGGCCTTAGCATCAAGACCAAAGCCAAGACGTCAGCATTCTCTCAGAGGACAGGCTCAGCAGCCTGGCCTGTCTCTGGTCTCTTGATTCAGTACGGCAGGGAGGGGTTGGCTGGTGGTAATGCCTCCTGCCTGGTCTCTCCCTGCCATTCTCCACATCGTAACCACGGTGATCCTTTCATAATGCACACGTGATCCTATTGCTCACTCGCCAACTACCCTCCAATGGCTTCTCCAATGCAACAGCTCCAGTTGAAACAGCTTCTGGAAATTAGGATAAAGACGGAAGTCCTTACCGTGGCCTACGCGCCCCGCACGCACCGGCCCTGCCTTGCCTTCCCTCCCGTTTCTCACCGGCTTTCTTTTAATCTACTGGACTTCAAACTTATTTCTGTCTCGGGGAGCCGTAACTACTCTCCCGTAGGCCCAGAGTTTTCTTCTTTGTCTGATTCACTCTCATCACTTCTGTCCTGGCTCTGAGGTCTCATCTCAGAGAAGCCTTTCCTGGCCACCCTCGTTGAGGCCAGGGGCAGGGGCAGGGGGAAAGAAGTGGCCAGTGACAATCTGGAAAGGCTTTCTACTACAGGAGCTGTCTTCGAAGTTAACTCTTCACGCCTGCCCCTACTTCATGACGCTGTTTACTTTGTAACATATAATCCCCATTTCCCTCTTCTGTCTGTCCCCTACTGACTCGCTCCCTTGGGGGTAAGTTCCATGAGGGTAGCCATTCTGCTTATCTTGTCCTTCGCTCTATCCTCAGCCTTTAGGACAGTGTTTAGCTCATAGCAGATGCTCAATCAATATTTGTTAAGTGTATGATACGAGCATTATTTTCCTGCCTATGATTATGAAAAGGGAAATTAAAATGAGATTTTCTGGAAACATTTGGGACAACACAACTAAACAGGGGCCAGATCAAATTCTGTACACAGCGACATAAAAGGTCCTTCTACGGCATTCACAGTGCCATCTAATGACCGGTGGCAGATGGTATTACTGTTTGACAAAATTCACTGCTCTCTGCCTCTGGAGGGATCACACACCCCCCTCTTATTGAACGGTATGAAAGGCTATCTAAATAAATCCAACATCTGAGATTAAATGGACCAATTCCTTGAAAATTATCCTCTACCAAAAGTCACCCAAGATGCAACAGACAACCCGAACAGCACCACAACGAGTCACTGGGAATGCAGATTTACGTGACCCACCACCTAACGGTCCGGAGCCCAGGGTTTGCCAATCTTCATTAATTTTCATGACCTGCAGAGCGGAGGCTCGTATTAGAGTGGGCTCCCGGAGTTCTCCTGGAAAGCCCCAGATAGCAGGGACAAAGGCAAAAAAGAAAACGTCTCGTTCGCCATCTCTAAGAACCTCCGCAAATGGTTGTCTTCGCTTAACCTGAAGGTCAACACAACCTATCTCACAGTGTTCGCTGTCTCTGAGGACAAGCTTTAGCGAGGGCCTCGTTTGCTCCTCACAGTTTTAAAAAAGAGGATGCGATCTGCCTCTCAGAGACCATCTCACCAAGTCTCGGCTGCTCTGTGGGGAGTATTTGCTTCCTCATTTATATGCATGTCTCCAAAAGGCAAGTAGACCTTGGATGGAATTTCAGGCAACAGTAAATTATAAATAATGTATCCACATTTTTTCTCTTCCATACTACTTCTATTAAATTCCCCTCAGCGCCTTGTGCAAACACCAGAGACAAGAGGACAGGAAGCTATTAACATGATGGAAAGAATGAAATGGGCTTATGTAAGAAGATGGGAATGCAATGGGGTGACATCTTGATCAAAGGAGGTTTTGTGGGCACTGGTTCTTTTCTCTCCCTCTTTTATTTCTATTTTGTTTAACACCTCGACTCTTTTCCCAGTCCATTAAGCAGGCATCTGCTTGACAGGAGTCTCTTTTCCTGGCCCACTCAGGACAAGACGAGGGTTTGTCATAGAGAGCACCCTGGGACCCAAGTTTGAGCCCTTTTGTTTCACAAGACAAGGCACGCAAAACGCGTTGAGCGATCGGCTGCGACCAGCCTCTCCTAAGAACGGGATGCTCCGCAGTGGGACGCTCAGGTGCTGTCAGCAAACACGGAAAGGATGCTGTTCACCTGGGCAGAATGAGCCTCCAACCCGCCAGCCCCGTCTGCCATCCCCGGGGCGCTCTGGTGGCCCTCAGGCGTCTCGCTCAGCTGGAGTGGTCCATGGGGTCGAGACGGAGCCCTCCCGTCTGTCCAGATGCGATGGCGCTCTGCTCTTCGTTTCTGTTCCTCCTTTTCCTTCTCTTTTCTCCTTCTCTTTCTTCCAAACAGGAGCCTGCAGACGGAGCCCCTGGGGTGCACCGTGTGGCTTCCAGCATGTGGGAGAGTGAGGGGCCTGATGGAGGGGCGCAGCAAGCACCCAGTCATCTCGACATTCAAATGGCTGTGCAGGCTTGGAGGCTTAGCGGGCGTTACCCAGGGGACTCTGCATCTGGGGTGGCGGGGAGGGCCCGGAAGTGGAGGGGCTTTGGCATCGCGCTCACAGGCAGTGCCGCTTGGCCCGTGCGCCCCACGAGGGAGGCGGAGAGCCCTCTCCTCCACGTCCCCTCCGGAAGCCGCGCTCCGCGCTGCGGCGGGGATTCATCGCCTCAGTTCAGCCCCCGCGTGCCGTGCGCCCGGCTCCGCGCATGGCTCCCCCACGCGCCTGACTTCCGTGCCGCGGCCGGCCGTGTCATGGGCTCTGATAAATCTCCGGATGAAGCCAGCCGGGTTGGGTTTGCCCCCGTGACTGAAATTTAAATCTGAGCTTTCCAGTCAAGGTCCGCAAAGTTTCCCAACGTGGACACATCTTTGCCATGTGCCGCTGCGGCAGTGGTGAGTCCTGCTCCGGGACCCCAGGCTCCGCGTGAGCAGCTCGGTCAGCGCGGGGCTGCACAGGGATGCCAGCTTTTCGGGGTTCTCCTTTCTGAGCTGGTGTTGGTCATGCCCCAGGAGCCCAGCATCAGCTTTTCGGGGTTCTCCTTTCCGAGCTGGTGTTGGTCATGCCCCAGGAGCCCAGCATCAGCTTTTCGGGGTTCTCCTTTCCGAGCTGGTGTTGGTCATGCCCCAGGAGCCCAGCGTCGATTTGAATTTTTTAAAAACAAACACTGAAATAACACCCTGAGGGTCTCCCCTAACCGTCCACCAACAAAGCCACCACCCTGGCCTCCAGATTTCCATGAATTGTTAACCCTCTGCTTACTGGACCTTGCTCAGCCCCAGCTGGATCTGGGAACCCAGACCCACACCGTGGCACAGCCCCTGGGGTGGCTTCGTCTTGGGGAGGCCAGTGGCGGGCACAGAGGCCAGTAGACATTCCCACCCCACAGGTGCAGGATGCTGCAGACCGCTCGGGCACATTGTCACACTGTTCACGACCAGTGGCTGTGCTGTCACCAGGATGGGAATTAAAAGCTCATATGACACAGAGCGAGCATTGAAACCCATGCATTTTGGGGATGAGATGATTAGCTTAGACCTAATGAATATGTAAATTTGGAGCACTGTTTATATTTTCTGTCATCTGCGTCCTTCTTATGGGAGAGAAATTCTTAATTCGCTGACAAGCTCAGATCCATGGATCTTTGGGTGGTAGCTTGGAAAAGAGGAGCCTGGAGGACCCATTAATAAAAGGGTCAGAGTGCAGCGAAGCCCTGAACGAGAAGAGGGTAGCACCTTGGTCCTGCAATAAGACCCCCCACCCCGGAAGGGCGTAATGACGTCGGCACCGTAAAGAGATGAGGTGCCCTCTGAGTTCTACTTGGCAAGAACACGTCTCAGATTCACATCTTGGTTGAGACCAAGGCTTATTTTTGTTTCTTAATTAAAAAATTGTTTTTTTTTTTTTCTGATTAATGTGTTCATTGTAGACACTTCGTGGATATCGAGACGTATAAAAAAAGAAAAAGAGGACTCACAATCTCACTGTCTTAAAGAATCACTGGTGACGTTTAGTGTATTTGATCCAGTGTCCTGCTTTGTCATTTAGAACTAGTAGGGGAGGCGCCTAGGTAGGGACCGGGGACTTTGCATCGCCTCTCTCTGGGGAGCGGGGATGAGCTCTGGGGCACGGGCAGGAATCCAGCACCCCGCTGCTCTGAGACGCGTGCGGACGTGTGTCTAGGGTAAGGGACAGGCTCACATTAGCTCCGCACAGGTGCAAGCCACACCCCCCGAACATGGGGCTGAGAGAGAATTCGAAGTCTGCACCGGCCAGTCCCACATTCCAGACGGCAGAGAGGCCCCGTGGGAAGGGGAAGAAAGGACGGTTATCTGCACAGACCCCAGGACCAGACACCTGGGGTTGAATCCCAGCCTTCCTACTTAAGAGCTGTGAAATGCTGGGCGAGTTACCTACCCCCTCTAAGGCCCAATTTCCGCATCTGTCAACGGGGATAACACATAACTCACAGGCCATTGTGAGGATTAGATTAGATCATACATGTGATACAGTTAGAACAGTGCCGGTCAAATAGCCCCTGAAGGTTAGATCCTAGTTTCTTTGCTGTTGTACGCATTAGGACACTCTTACCCCTTACGGCCATTTTCAAGGATCTTCTGCTGATGCTTGAATGAGGGAAGGCAGGAGAAGACCTTGGTTCAAGTTCTGGCCCTGCTACTCACTAGCCATAAAGTCCTTCGATTTCCATGCACCCATTTCATCAGCCGTGAATGGGGACAACGAGGCCTTCCTCACCTGTCGCTGTAAGGCCTGCGTGGAGACCACAGCCCCCGGAAGTGCTTTGTGCATGGAGAAGAAGCCTCGCTTCACTACTGAGGGCTCCCTGCTGCCGCTTTTCCTAGGTGAGTCTCCGATGGCGGGCAGCAGAGGAGGGAGGGAAGGACAGACCCTGCTGGAAAGACACCTGCAGAAAACCTGAACAGCAGCCTGCTGTCCTTACTTGGCGCACGTGGTCGGGCCAGGTGGCCCGGGGACTTGTGCCCGCTGGCTCCTGTGGTTGTAAGAGGCTCCTTAGCAGGGCCTCAGGGCGGGCGCGGGGAAGGCAAGTGTGGAGGAAGCAATTATTTTCCTTCGCAGGAAAAGGCAGTGGAGTTTCTGTGATGGGCTCCTCCCTGGCCACGTCTCGGCAGAGGCCGCCGGGGAGCCAGCCGTCACGTGGGGGAGGAGAAGGCACGAACGAACGTGCAGGCCAGCGTCTCACCTGTGGTGAAGGCCGTGGAGGTGACGCTGCTCCTGGCCGCGTCCCGGGCCGCCTGCAGGAGCACCGTGTAGTCCGTGCTCTCCGACAGGCCCTCCAGTCGGATCCACGTGTCCTCCGCCTCCACGATCAGCTCCTGAGAGGGGAGGGGAGGTAGGAGGGAGGGGTGGGATGGGGGGGTGGAGGCGGGAAGTGACGATCCCTCAGCCAGCAGGGCCAGTGTGGCGGTGGCTGTTGCCCTCCCCTCTTCCCTCAATAAGGAGAAAGTCGAGCCAATAGGCAGAGGGGCAGCCCCCACCCCAGACGCGCATGGGGCAAGCGGTAAGCGCAGGCACCTGGAGAACCGAATCCGGTGCTTTTCCTGCTTTTCAAATTGCACGGGCCCTGCCCGAGGGCCCGAGGGCCGAGGGGGCGGAACCCCAGGCCTCCCTACCCCCCATGCAGCCGACCAGCTCTGCTTAAAGCTAATTTGCATATTCATCTCTTAATATGATTGCACTTGAAAAAGCATTCTGCTGCTGACCTAACTTTGACAACCAGTGCTGTGGATGGACTGTTTCAACCGATCACATTAAGCACTGACTTGTCATCTCTCTATGCTGTAGGCTGTAGATGTTGCCTTTATAATGCTCATCGAGGGGCATAAAAGGCTGTAGAATCTGGTTTCTGGCTCATGTTTGGTTGCCCCTGCTGCTGAGACCCCCTCCCAGGACCACGGACTCAGGGAGACTTGGGAGTTTGCAATGCGCTTTGCATCATCACAATGGAAGCACCTCCGTAGCGAGGGAGGTAGCAGGGGTGGATACCCCATTCACTAGAGAGGAAGCGAAGGCTCAGAGAGGTTCAGTGCTTTTGCCTCGACTTGTACAGGGAGTAATGGTGGAGCCAGGACTCGCGCCCCCATCTCCAGCTGGCTCACTAGGGCTCTTTCGTCCACTGCATGCTGCGTATCTGTCACGGGAAACCCAGGTGGTTCCCGCGGGTTGCTCGGCAGAAATGGTCTCCCCCTTCACAGAGAAGTCTCACCTTGCGGCTCCCGTCGGTGGACTTGTAGGTCAAGACGTAGTTCTCGATCTCCGCTCTGGGAGGCTGCCAGGAGATCAGAGCACTTTGTCTGGTGACGTTGCTGGCTGTCAGGTTTGCAGGAGGGTCCAGGACTGCGGAGGAGAACATGCCAGGAGCACCTGCCCCTCCTGCTCCTCCCCGATCGAGTCCAGGCTCATGTGGCTATGAGACCACCTAGGTGGTCTCTGGGCTGCTCACACACTTCCCCCTGCCCCCTGCCCCCCATTCTAGCTGGGACAGGAGCAGAGAGGGACACTCCTGGATCAGAAGATAATCCTCTAGTGTCATAATCATCCTTGCAGCTAGTTTCCCCCTCCCTCACCTGGACCTCTGAGCCTAGGGGTGACATCTTCCAATCGGACCCTGTGTCTGAAACCATGACCTTGCTACGCCTGCAAGTCCTTGGGTTCACTCTTGCACTTAACAACATTTTCACATCGATATCGTTGTCTGCTGTTCTCTCGGCTGCGACCCTATCCAGTAGCTCTCTCCCCGACGTCAAGCCCTCTAATACCCATCAGACTTTCTGGGCCAGATGCATTTCCCGTACTGGCCTCTCTTGGCCTGGTTCTACTGCTGTCATCAGACCCCGGAAGGGAGCAGAAAACAGACGTGTGTCTGCTGGCCGAGGGCCGCAGCTCGTCAGCTAAAATAAGACCAGCTCAGAGCTGCAACTGTCCAAGACCGATAGGCTGTAATCTCATCGAATGCATGGAAGCTGGTCATTTTCAGGATCCACAGGAGCCTCCAGGGGTGCCGAGTGTGGAGCTGACTGTGTACTCACGGGTAGAGAAGTTGGTGCTGACGGTGCCGCTGGTCAGAGGCCCGCTGGCGGCGTACACGGTGACAGTGTAGTGGGTACCAGGCAGCAGGTCGCTAAGCTGGAATTCCTCACTGCCTCCGTCAACCAGGATGGTCTCTCCAGCAACTAGGGTCAGAGGGATAAGGACCGGATAAGGTTAAGCAACTTCGGAAGACGTGCCAAACCCAAAGGTATTTCACGAGGATTTGATACCTGAGAATTTTGGAAAAAATCTTTTAGAGGTTATTTAGCTTGGCATTTTTACTCCATGCAAGGATCTCCTGTTTTGCATCTTAACTGAGAAAAACGTTCCTTGTTCTGAGGTCGAGTTGTCTTTTCTGTAACTTCTGCCCAGCCCTTTGGAGTTGCAAAGAATAAGCCGCATCGTTTGCTCACATGATTCCTGCCTCCCCAGCCCCCTCCCCAGTTGAGTCTTCTTTTCCCTAGGCTGAGAAAATCCAGACCCCAACCCTCGTCACATGCACGAGACAGACTGTCTGCAGCTGTCACAACCCTGGCTTCCTTTCTCTGACGGGGAAGAGTTTATCAGCGTCTCTGATGAGACGCAAAGTTCAGGAGAGAACTGAGGATGCTCGTGGAACAACCAGGATCGACCCACACTTTTATTCGTGCCAATTGTATTAATTCACTGGGGTTCGAGACAGTCGTGTGCTGACGTCACAAGCGGAGACTATTACTAATCAAAGACCTCGTTTATCACCACCTCCAACCCCGCCTTGTGCAGGTGACTTTTTGCACCTTCGGGCAGAGCTTCGCATTTATTTCTAGTGCGTTTTGCCTTGTTGACTGAGTTTTGGACCACCGTTTCAGTTCGTGAAAATATATTGGAATTTGGAGTCTACCGATGACAGTTTTGTTTTATACACAAATTTGGTAGGCTCGTCTTCTCTGTATTCATTCAAGGCGTTGATAAAACTGTTCATTAGATCAGGGCCAAGCCCTCCCTGGTGTTCTCAGAAAACTCCTGAGTCATTCAGCACTTAATGAAGTTCACCAGGCACTTCTTCAACCAGGTGGAACCTGAGGTGCCAAGTTTCTAGTGGTGGAAAGGCATGGAGGGGCGTGCCAACGAGGTAAAACCTCAACTCTTTGGACGCACACACAGAATGCCTCCAGCTTTTGAATGTCCTCCTTTGCAACCTTTGACCATTAGTCACTGCTGCGGAGGGCAACTCCTCACACCTCACGTGTTCTCTCATATCTCTACAAAAGCAAGCAGACATCTCTTTTCCTTGGAATTCTCCTATTCTCTTTCTTTATCTTCCCCTCGACACCCTGATCTCAGTCGCTGTGGCCCATCGGATGTGGCCCAAGGTGTTTTGTTCTTGCCTACATCATGACTCTGCTCACGTGGAGTTGTACCTTTCTACCTGTCTGCATCGTCACTAGGCATGGTTCTGCGAATCTGTGTGTGTTGTCTCCGAATCCCTTACAGCCTATTAGGGTATATGGCACGTGGGAGGGCATCCGAAGAATTTGTTGAATGAAGGAAAGGTAATCGCTGATGGAGGTGTGTCCTTCTGTGTCTGCGGGCAAGCGCATCTGGCTGCCTTGGGGGAATGACGGATGCTTTGGCAGAGGAGAGAGGGTTGAAGGGTGGGTTTTCTGGGCAGGAAGTGGGAAGAGGCTTTCCTGGTGGAGGAAGTGGCAGGTGCAGGTGCATGGTGGCTGGAGAAGGCGCAGTGAGGAGTAAGAAATGCAGAACCGCGGCAGGCAAGGAGGGGTGGCACGTGTTGAAATGCATGGTGCAGGCACGGGAGGGGTTAGGATGCCTCCACAGGGCTGAGCAGGCTCATTCAGTCGGCCACAGTTCTACGTAACTCCAAATATGGCCCATCATGTATTTTTCCATCTAAGTGATAAGTTGGGTTTTCTAATGCTTTGGTGCTAGTGGATTTTCCAATAAAAAACAAGGACATAAAGTGGTTTTTGGTAAAACATATTCTTAGGGAACCTGGGCTGGTATGTAGTAATCCCTGATTGTTTTTGCAATTTGTTTAATAGTCTGTTTTGGTTTTCAGTTTCCCAAATTTCAACAATCAGTTTATTTGTTAGGTTACAGAATTGGCTAAGTTCTTAATTTTGACAATTAAGACATATGCCTGCCTTCTGTCTTCTGGTGTCTGTTCTTCAGATTTCCGAATATAACCCACAACGGTTCTGTGACCACACGTGTAGCTTAGGCAGGGGAATCATTTTCGTGAGTCCAGAGGCTTGGACGGCCCGGCACAATTTTGCTTGGGCTTCTCCCTTCAGCCTCAAACAGTGGAAGGCGAAGAATCATGGCAAAGAAGATGCTCAAACTCAAGATTTACGCTGTCTCAACATTTTGGGCTGGATATGGGTAGTGAAGGCTAAAGCAATAGAAGAGTCTAGTAATTCTGGATCCTTTGTCACCTGTTATCCTGTGTTATCTGCTCTAAGCACGGTCCTGTAACTTTAGTGTTTTTCTTGCTCTGTAAATATCTAGAGGGGTCTGCTTCCTTTCTCATAGCATTTTGGGGGCAAGTCTTAGCTCAGTTCTGAGTTTATCTGCCTAGTGTGATTTCTCTGATTTTGTATTTGAACTTGGTTGGGGGCCCTTCTTGTACTTTTCAGATCCAGTTTTCTCAATTCCCATAGTTGATACAATTTGCGGAATTTGGGGACATCTTAAGGGCAGGAAATTTCTAATTTGTGCCTCCAACTGACAAAACATTTTTATTTTTATACTATATTCATCCCCAGCCCCCACCAGACCCACCCGCCCGATGTACAGGCCTGCAGACACCCACCTGCGAAGTGTGTGAGAATAATGACGTAGTTCTCCACTTCGCCCACGGGCGCCTTCCACCGCAGCAGAGCTTCTGTCGGAGTGATGTTGGTGGCAGTCAGATCCACAGGGCTTTCCATGGCTGAAACAGAACAGGGGACTATCAGGTGAAGGCAGGAGCAACTGCAGCACGGAAGCACAGCGAGTGATCGCCTGCAGTTCCACCCACGGTGCTTGCCTGCTGTGTGCCCTACGAAACGATGACGTGAGTGGGGATCACTTCCCTTTCTCCCCGTCTGGATGCATCAGCCCCTCCTCTCCTCCCTGTCGTCCTTCCTCTCAAGTACCCAGTTCTTCCCAGATCTTCCTTTTAACTAATTCATTAACTTTCTCTGTGCAGAGTGCTGTCAGGTGCTATGGGGGATTCCGAGGTAGGGTCGTGTGGTTCAGGCATTTAAACCCAGATGGAAAAAAAAACTAAGAACATGTAGATATTGCCCTATTTCTTTAGTCAGTGGGGCGATATGCTTCTCGGGCTATTTGGACTTCCACTCGTGTCAGGGGCGTGGCTTCTGGATGATTCGTCGAGTGTGATGGGAGCACCAGAAGGCAGAGGAGCTTCGGCACCTACAAGTTACACGGCGCTCATGAACGCTTGTGTGGTGACTGCATGGGACACAGGCTGCCCTAAAGTCTTAACTGACTACTGAATTCTTGCTTCACCACTCACAAGGCTTACTGTGCACTGAGTCCTGGTACCCTTTGGGTGGCACAGAGAGTCAAGCGGACTCTTCCAGGCTTAAGGCCAAGAATGCCTGTCCATGGAATGAAATTGGCTCATCACGAGACCACGTTCCTATTCTTACTTGCCCACACCCTTGCCTTTGCTTCACTGCTGTGCCTTCCTTCCATAAAGTTGGGATTTATTTCAGAAATGGATGTTATTATAATAGCTTAGGTATCAGCTCAACCCAAGAGTTATGTGATTTACTTTGGGGTCCAGGATGTGCTGTTGGTTGAGCCCCATTCACCAATCAAAGGTTTTTTGATCACTTGCCTATCAATGCTCCTCCCCTATGTCCAAGAGCCAGAGAATATTTTCACAATTTTAACATCCAAATTATATCCATAATCTGTACGTTCAATGAACTCTTCAAATGGAGACTTAGGAGAAGAAAAATCTTGTAAAACTACGATTAGCTGGATCTCTTTGAAACTGAGGACGACTCATTTCCTCAGTTTCACGTGAAAACAACAACAAAACAAGACATTTCTGGGAGAAATCCGGTTCTCAGAAGTTGCCAAGATGGCTCTTCGGAACCACAGGAGGGGGGGTTGGGTTGGCGTGTGGTTGAATGTCTCCTTCAGAGAACCCTGTTGCTTATCACCAAGAACCTGAGCGAAGAGCTTTTTCACCCAAGTCTCTGCTCTCTGTCAACCTTGAAGGGTGGAGGGGACTCTTGAAATCCATTTTACTGACCTCAGGGAGAAAAAGCCTAATTTTTTTAATCATGAATTTCTAAGACTTTCAGAAAGGTGTGACGAGGACTTCTTTGGACTCATTAGGCATCACTTCAGGTCACTATTTCTTGATATTTTAATGGTCACAGATCATTTGATGACAGGGCTGGGTTATCTGTAGTCACAGGCCTGAAAGAATAGGGACGATCAGAACACCCTGCGGTGTCTTTAGAAGAAGAATGTTTAGAGTTTCTGAAGGAAGGTTTCCTGGGCCATGGCCCTAGAGATGCCGATTCTGTGCCGTGAGAGGGTCTCACAGCAGCAAGGGACTTTAAGGTACATTTCTCTCCTTCAGGGCACACCTTCGCTGAGCAAAGTAGGTGACCTCAGGACATCCAGGTTCTGCTAATGAGGCGAGCCGAATGGTTTCCCACATGTGACGGGAACGATGGCTTAACGGGGGGTTTAGGTCTGGGAGTTGGGGACAGAAAACTTTGGCTGTCCCCTCCGGTGACTCCTACAGCAAATCTGTCCTAGTTCTGCAGGGTGGGCTGGCTGAGGGGCCAGAGAACAGGGGTGGGCAGAGGAGCTGATGCAGGAGCTCAGTTCTCGCCCCTCTGAGGGGCTCATTTCCGGAGGAAGGCCACCACCCTCCTCCACCCTGGAGCATGAAGCAAGAGCAAACG
>CM053517.1:4655298-4683523 GCA_028627145.1 Eidolon dupreanum
GCTTTAAAAAGATGACCCAGCACGGCGATGCTCACAGCAGCACTGTTCATAATAGACAGAGGTGGAAACAACCCAAACGCCCAGAAGCCAACAAACGAGAAGAAAGTGCGCCCTGTGGGTAGCATGGGCATTAGTCGGTGTAAAAAGGAAGGACGTTTTGACAGGAGCTGCGACATAGATAACCTGGAAGACGTGGAGCTGAGGGAAACAAGCCAGGCAGAAAAGGGTCCTGCCACCACGAGGTCCCTGGGGAGAGCCACCTCTGTTCCCAGGGAGCCCAAAACCCAGAGACGGGACACGGAATGGCGGTGACCCCTTAACGAATGGCGAAAACGGTGAATTTCATGGTCTGCGTGTTTTAGGCGTGACGGCTGAGGGAAAGAGAGACGTTTGTCGTTTGTTCGCCGGAACCGCACAGTTGGATGTGGCAGGGCAGGGATCGAGTTCCAGACCCTTCAGCTCCAGCCGGCAGAGCCGGGGCCCGAGCGGCCAGGTGAGTGCTTCGGGACGCTCGGCGAGCTCACGGCAGGGCCACAATGGAGTGATTTCCATCAGCAGCGCAGCTGCTTTCACCGGGGCCGCATCTCACCTTGGCTCCGGAGGGGAGGCCAGGGCTGGTTTCTCAGAGATGGCGTGTGACTGTGGAAGCCGCCAGATTTTTATTTCTCACAATTCTGAAGGCTGGAAGCCCGAGGTCACGGTGGCAGCATGGTCAGGTGGGGGCCTCCGCTGGGCGGCAGACCCCTCACCGTTCCCTCACAGGGCGGAGCGGGGAGCGAGCTCTGTGGGGGCTCTTATAAGAGCACCCGTCCCACTCATGAGGGCTCCAAGCTCATGACCGGATGATCCCCCCCCAAAAAAGCCCCACCTCTTAGGGTTTGTGGGGGGACATAAACATTTAGACCATAGTATGAGGGCTCCAATAATAGGGCTTTTCCTCTTTTAAAAAGGAGGCTTCTCACTGCCCAACAACCAACAAGCAAGTATGACGTGTAAATATTGTAACAGGTATAAAAAGGAAGTGCAAATCGAATCAAAGAGTTACTTAACGCTGTGAGGCCTGGGGGCTGTGGGGCTGTGTCAGAGGAAGGCGACATCCAGGCCAGGCGTGGGAGACTGGCTGGACACCCAGCGGGAGACTCTGGGGAGACAGGCAACAAGCCGAGCTTGGCCACGGCCCCTGAGGTCATTTTCCTGCTCTCAGCTCGGTCTCCACTGGGCCCTCCTAAACAGGGCAGCCAGAGCGAGTCCTTGACCGTGAACGTCAGGCCCGGCCTCCCCGTTCCACCCCCTCAGCTTACGCTCAGCTCAGAGGAAAAGCCGAGGTCCTAACAGTAGCCACGACTGGAGCGACCCATGTAATTGTTGGTTTGCACCCTCGGGAGCTCCCTGGGTGAAATGTGAAACTGGCCCACAGTACACGGAGGGAGAGAGAGACCAAAGAAAGAGGCGGATCACCCCAGACTGGCAGGCGGCAGGGGTGACAAGCAAGGGCACTGACACACGAGGCTCGTCTCGGGGGGCTGGATGAGCCGATCTCTGCACCCACCCGCCAGCATCTTGAGAGTTTACGCAGACCCTTAACGGGATTCAGTCACACGCCCAGCCCAGGTGGCCTCGACCATGCCTGACTCTCTCAGGGGCACGTCCCTGAGACGGCTCTAGCTACGGGATCGATGGCAGAAGGTACATTCCAAGGACAGAGGAGGGGCGAGGACCTTGGATTGCCCGGGTCCAGCTCCAGGGTCAGCCGGCAGTCACACCCTCTCAGATAATTTATCATCCAAACTGGGTCACTTTGAGAATGAACAGGGCCACTATCAATAATTCTGCCAGGACAACAAGTACAATTCAGGATTGTTCTAGGAAACTGGGATGTATAGTCATCACACCTACAGGCTTTCTAAGGCATGTCCCTAAATACCGCCGGCAGGCCCTTGGCCACACGGCCTGCTTCTCCGTCCCTTGCTCACCCCGGGCCAGTCACGCTAGCTTTCCTGATGACGCCTGATTACATAGGTGAGTTCCTGCCTCTGCCACACTGCACTGCCTGGTCTGTAAGTCCCTTCCTGCCTATCCCATTTGAAATGGACTCTCTCGAGAGCCTTGTTTTCTTCATTTCTTTGTTTTCCTTTGTAGTATTCATCACTTTCTAATAGACTAGATATCTTACTATTTATTTTGTTAATATTTTTGTCTCCCCTTGCTAGAATACAAGTTCCAAAAAGGCAAGGAAGTCTGGTTGTTTCAGCCCTAACCATCTAGAACAGCGCCTGACACTTAGTAGACACGTAATAAATATTCAGTGAAAGAATTCCTAAACAAACGTAGTTGACTGGTCTCCTGAATGAAATATAGTCTAACAACGAATAGTTCAGGCAGTCGGGTCTAAGGGTACTGAAGAGTGTTTTGCACGAGAGAGTTTTTAAGTTAGTAGCTTTTGAAAATGGCCAAGAGCCATCCCTACAAGCAAACATATGGCCAGGTTCAGCACCATTTTCTGTTACAAACTTTCTCTCCATATTTCTTACTATTATAAATTATTAATAGCTGGAAGAAATCAGCTCTAAAATTCTAAGATTCTAAGTGAAAAGCTCTATTATATCTTAAAAAATGGAAACGCTATTTTCTGAATAGTAAAGAAAACTGAAGGTCAGGATAATAAGGAGAAACTGAGGATTTAGACAATTTACGAGTCAATTTTCTTGGCTTGGCAGACTATTGCGATCTCTCTCAATGGCTGTGGGGGGTATTTCAGTCCTGCCTCTAGCCGCTGAAATAATACTTCGTCCATTTCTTTAGTTCTCCACTAAAGTCTGCAGATTCTCGTAGATAAATTGTCAGCAGTCCTTCCCATTTCTGAGGCATTAGGTTTAAATCCTGTTAAGATTTCTCATATATTAAAAATAAAACTTCTATTAACTTTTCCCCTGTCAGTGAGATCAGAGTTAAATTAATTTTTAACACTTGGGTAAAGCAGCAGAGGAGAAGTGTGCCCCCAGAGCTGACACCATGAGCTGCGTCACAGACTCTGGCACCATCTGGAAGTGGCAGAGGGGCTGTGTCCGTAGGCAGGGCTCCCGGCTGCATGGCAGACGCTGGCAGGATCTCAGCCTGTGGCTGATGGCCACTTGCAGGTGGATTGCTAAGCAAGACATTGACCTTGTGGACGGGTGTTGCGTTGCTGAGATGGTCACACAAACCAGCCTGTTTGGGTCTTCACCAATTTGGTCATGTGGCATCATCGCTCCTGGAGACACCCTGTGACTCACCCTCGGTGCCCACAGAAATAGCTCATTTTTGAGGCTGAACATATGGTGTGTGAGAGCGTAGGCTTTACAATCAGATAGATAGTCAAAGCCCTGTTTTTATTTCTTGAAGGCTATAAGACCTTAAGCAGAAAATTAAGAAGGAAAGAAGAGAGCAACTATTTATTGAACACTTACTTTGTCTTGGGCACTGAACAAAAGAGTATGCGTGTGTATATATATGTAAAACTTATAATATTATATTAACTATTTATATATTTATAATTATATAATTCTTCTCATTCAATTCTCCTTGTATGGTTAAGTGTTATTTTTCCCACTTCTCAAGTGAGGAAACCAAGGTCCAGAGGTAACAGCTGACTTAATAAAAGCCACATAACTGGTAAATGATAGAGTTCTTATTTGAAACCAAGTTCATCTGAATCCTAAAATAGTACATTTATTTATTTATTTATTTATTTATTTATTTATTTATTTTAGGCGAGGCAACCCTTGGTTGACCTCGCATACCGCAAGGACCTTGTCAGCTTACAATCCCTTATTTTTATTTTTTACGCCTACAGCACCTGGTCTTCCTAGGTGGTCTCCCATCCAAGTATTAACCAGGCCTGACCCTGCTTAGCTTCCGAGGTCAGATGGGATCGGGCTTGTTCAGGGTGGCATGGCTGTATACACCTTAAGATAGTACTTTTAATCATGAGGTTTTAATATGTATTCTTGAAACTCTCTTATCTTCAGTTTTCCACTCATAAAATGGGGGAATAGTACCCACTTCATAAGCTCGTTGTGAAGATTAAAGGAGATAAAGTACATGAAATGCTTAGCACAGAAACTGACACAGAGCTCAATAAATGTTCGGCATTATTAATTAAAGTCCCTCTTTCTTACAATGTTAGAGATCTTTACGCTCAAATTAATTTCTTAATTATTGTATGTACCATTATGCTACGTAATTTGGGGAGAAAATGATCATATCATAGATTTATTCATCAATCCATTCATTCATTTGTTCACTATATATTTGTTTAAAAGGGATGAGATTTAAGAAAGACAAGAATGCGTCTCGTCTTCAAAGAGTTTGCCATCTGGTTTAAGGTGAACATGCATATGCACAAAACAAGGAAGGCAATAAGTGAGCTAAGCCAAATATGCAAGGTTTGAGGAGGAGAGTCACCACGGGCCAGAGGTGTGGAGTTGAGCATGAGCCAGGCTCAAAAGCCATTAGGATTTGGCTTTTAGGAGAGAAGACGGTCAGGACACCTAGTCCTGAAGTCAAGAAAGTATTTGGGGCACCAGCGGGCAATCAGTCCCTCAGAAATGGAACTTTCATTCTGCAACTTTTACTCTGAGGTACACGAAACTGGACAGGATTCGGATCTGATTCGAAATAGGAGCGAAGTGCCTCCTGTTCAAAGAAGTGTTTTAATTCCTTAATGGAAATTGTCTTGAGTGCAAAGATTATTTTTTCACAGACCCATACTACACAGACCATCACCATCGTCAAGGTCATCACTGCTTCCAATGACTTCCTACTATTACCATCATCTCCGCCAACACCGTCATCACCCTCACCAACACCTGCTGTCATTATTCATCCAAATCATCAGCACCACCCCTATTCTGCCATCACCACAACTACCATCATCACGTCTACGATCACTGCTCACACTGCCACCATTACCCCCCTCACCTCCACTGCCATCATAATGGCCTCGAGCATTACCACCACCACCATAACCATCACCACCATCCCCACTAGGCAAAACTCCTAACTTTGAGCCAAGATGATTATGAAAATGAGTAGACGTGACTTTAGAACTACAACAGTTTAAACTGAGTAGGAGCTTAATTTCTTCCGTTCTCTAATGGGAGGCCAACCAGAAGCTGGCCTCGACCCCAAATTGACCTCTTAAGAACATCTTCCCACCTTGCGATAATTTGTTAAAGCTGATGTCACAAAGGAAATGCATTTAAAAGTTGTTACTTGCCTTGCTCTGTACCAAGGTCCCCACCTCCTTCAACTGTGCCTGGAGAGCTGAAGAGATATCTAGTTATTCACGGATCCAGGAGGTGGGGCCATGGATCAGGGAGTCTGAGAAAACCTGGCAGACAGGGGATGTTTCTCTCCCACGTGAAGCAGCCCACTCCCTTCAGGCAATAGACAGCTCTGACTTTAAACCCTAGCCAGGGATACTGCTGCATGAGTAATGCCCAGAAAGATTCTATAAATGGTTTCTTTCATCTCCTATTGAAATGAAAGAACAAGAGAGAGAGAGTAGAAATGAATTGTATTCCTACTGCAGAGAGTTCGTTTGATAAATAATGGATATAGAGTTTGCAGTAATAACTGCTCTTTTCCGATTTGGCGTGTGCGGGTGAGTTTTGACATATAGTCTCTGTATTTCTAACAGACGGTGAATGACTGGTGTTTGGATTGGCATTCTGAAAGGCGAGGCTGACTTAACATTTGCTGTAGTGTCAGAAAGGTTAATCTAGCTTTTCCCTTGAGCTGGGGGCAGGGCGCCTCTTCCTTCCTTTCAGTGGAGATGAGGGAAGGGAAGGAGACAGGTGAGGGGTTTGTTGTGCCCTTGGCTCCTAAGAGTGGGTTGCAAGAAGATGTCACATGCCACCAAGGTGGAGACACCAGGACACAGGCAGCAGAGACACATGTGTTTTGAGAGAGTCCTGCTCTGCTGCCTTCGGCTAGCTTCTTCTCCCTCAGCATCAAAGCGAGTCCGAGAGACCCAGTGGGTGTCGGAAAGAGCACAGAGATGTGCAGGCCAGCTTCCCTGGTGGGCTTCCCCAGCGATGGTGGAGGGCCCCGCACCCCCATCAAGGAGGAAGAGGCACCAGGACGTTGGGCAGACTCCCAATTCTGCCAGCCCTTGGATTTCAAGGAGACAAGCGAGCTGAAAAACGGACTGACGTTGAAAAATTAGTAATTCGATCATTATCTGTTACCTTCCATTTTGCCCCTAGACAAGTGAGAACTCGTGTTTTTTTTACAATATGTTTTGGCTGACGAAGGGTCCTCCCACGGTCATCTCATCTGATCCTCACAGTGATGGAGCAGGAATTGCTACCCTCGGTTTATAGATGAACAAACCGAGGCTGAGAACGGTGCCGTAGCTTGTCCATGGCGCGAAAGTGGGTAAGAGGAAGAATCTACTTGAACTATGCTCCACATTAGATTTTCTGACCCTAAGTTTAGTGCTTTCACTACTCAAGGTTGCCTCTGCAGACGCATTTCTGCAGAAACTTTGTTCTTTATGTGTGTGTGGGAGGGGTATTATGCACATGTGGGCACATATATGCACACGCTCGTGTGCACACACATGGGTCCATGCACTCACACACAGGACACACATGCACACACCCATCCGCATGTGCAGACACACTGATGCATGCACGCGCACGCACACATGCACATGTGGATGCACGCACATATGCAGGTGCGCACACACCCATGCACGCATACCTGCATGGCTGAAGCCACAGGAGCATCCCGGGAGGAGAGGGTTTCTGCTATTCAGTTCGTTTCCCTTCGCTGTGGTGAAAAATCACTCAAAGCCTCAAGAATTACTCCCCTCGGAGGCCCAGACAGACAGGCGGAGCCACCCAGGAGCTCCACCCTGCAGGGCTCTGCGATTCTGGAGAATCACGACCCGTGGCCTCTTCAAGCCACTGACTTCCAGTTGGGGTTCACAGTGGTCAGTGGCGACGGTTTGCTGGGACTAAGAAGACAGCTAGCACTCAGTGTCCAGAAGGATGTAATTCATCTCACAGCAGGGACGACTCTTGCTCTCAAGAAAATGTGTTCCCTCTCTGGCTCACCTTTAGATGTAGGAAACACTCTGAGAGGTCAGAGAATGTCTGAAATTTTAAATATTAGATCCACCTCCCCAAAGACTGGATGACGTTAACGTCAGAGCTGACTCGTGTTTTTCTCAAAGGTCCTTTCTCAAGTCTCCACTCAAAGAATCTGCAAGGAACTTCCCGTGAAATAACAGAAAAGAAATTCTGTACATCTAATATTTTTCTCCCCACACCCCCTTTAACTCTCACTTTTTACTTGGGTTTCTTTCTGCCCCATCTCTTGGGAAATCTTACTCCTTATTTTTAAGTGTTTACAGCTTCTGCTCATACTTTTTTCCCCTCGTCGGTCAATTTTTAGTTTTCTTTTCAAATGAGACCTTTTCCTTCTACCGCCATGAATTTTTAATTCAGAGAGTCCCTTATTGCTGTCAGTTCTTCTGCTTTTTCTTTTCTTGTGACATGGATCTTTCCTCCTCTTTGCCTTCCGTCTCCCGCTCCATCCTTCCGAGGGAGGAGTTCTCGGAAGACTGGGACTTTGGGACAGGGACAGACAGAAGTTTGACTCCAGAGTCTACCACTTCCAGAGCAGCATGACCTTGGCAAGCCACCCACTGCTCTCGGAGTCTTGGTTTCTAGATTCAAAATAGAGGCTGACAACACCTATAATATAGCATCGTTTTGAGAATTAAATGAGACCCTGTGGGGAATCTCCTGTCCCAGAATCTGACACACAATAGATACCCACGAAATTTCTGGTTGTCCTCATCCCTTCTTCTTTGGACCATAAAATGTGTCCACTCCTGTCTTTTTCTGATTCCTTAACTTACCTAGATTAAGTTGCAAGGGTTAATCAAGTCATAGAAAGGTAAAAAAAAAATCCTTAACTGGGTGTATGGGCAAGATCTCGAGCAAGACAGGTTGGATTTGATGCCAGTTTGAATGAAAACCAGAAGCAACTTAAACAATGAAGGAAGAAGTTATGAGGCTGAAATCCGTCCAAGGATTAGTTCCTTCGCATTCTGTGTGTGCGCTGAAAATGTTGTGATAAATGGGAAGAAGAAAAATCAAAATGTGCTTCCTGGTTCAAACGAGCTGTCACGGCCTGCGGGATAAAGACGTGCTCGTCCGAGAAGTCATTTTCTAGACGCACACCATCATCACGCACAATTTAATAACGCGCACAGGCATTCTCTCGAGTTCCCAGCGGCCGACACTCGAAACGCTGATCTTGCTAGTTTTGTGTATTTGGATTCTTTAGTAAAACAAGCAGTCTCAATGTCTGGGTTCACTGGGACCCAGTTCTGGAATTGGAATGATGATTTAGTCGAGGGACATCTGTGCTGCCTTAAGAGTCAGTTGATTCATACCGACAAGGTGCATTCGATGATTTGTAAATAACACCACCCTATAAGCAATAACGACATCCACCGCCACCAAACCAAACCAAAACAAAACCAAAAATCAGCACAAGACAAGGACAGCTGGTCAGAGAGCACAAGCAATAGTCAAAAGGGCTAAAGATGGGGGAGGGTGGCAAAAATCTGCACCTCACAGTATAGGGGATAGGGGGTTTAGTTAATAATCTGCTTTGTCAGAAAGATAGTTTCTATTCTTTTGACATCATGAAAGCCCCTGCTTTGGAAATGATTTCTGTAGAATGCAGAATTGTGTTATTGGAAGTTTGTTCGAGGAGAAAACAGGTCATGAATGACTTTCTAGAAGTCAGGGGCCAGAGCAGAAGGGCTGTTTTCTCTGAACTGCAATGGAGAAGCTATGCTTTAAAGGATCCTGTGTCCATTCTCCTCCGTAGGGAGCCCAGAGCCCAAAGCAAGAGAGCCGCAGGGAGCAGGGGACCTTTGGGTGGGGCCTCAGTAGGTTCTCTTTCATCTCCTCCTTGGAGGTTTCGGCAGGAGCTCCTGATTCCTCCATGTTTGCCAGAGATTTCAGCCCCTTCCTGCTTTCATTTTATAAACTCTATTAAGTATGGGCTTGCCAGCACTCTCGAGCTTTCTTCTTTTGCTATCCTTTCAACGTATAGACTCGTCAAAAGCCAGAGCGTGAGCAAAGCCAGTTTATTTAGTAGCTCAAAGCACCATCAAGGAATTAGGTTATTTTTGTCTCCTTGCATCGACATCCTCATGATGCTGGCTTTTGTTCTCAGGCTACACTCCTCTTAATTCCAAAATAGTTGCCACAGCGCCAGTTATCACCTCCTTACTCAGCAAGGTCCAAAGTTTAAAAGTGGGGCAAGAGGGACTTTCCCTTCCTTGCAACCTTTTTTTTGAAAGTGAGATTGTTACCTAAAGCTGCCTTACAGCTCATTGGCCATAATTGTGCCTGTGCCCGTTTTCATGAACATTTATTGCAAGGGAGAAGAGAATCACCATCATTGGTTTAGTCTGATCAAGATTCCTCCCTTCCTACCAGGGGCTGAAGTGGCACTCAGCCTCCTCCTAAAACTGATTGCCATCAGACACTCAAATCAAATTAGGACTCCGCTACAAAGAAGAAACGAGAGATGGCTGTTGGGTGGATACCCACAGAATATATGATTTCCAGTGAGTTGGTAACAGAATCAAGAATATATAAAGCAGAGGGCTGCTGAGGAGCGATGATGCTCTTTTCTTCTCTGCTCTGACTTGTCTTAGGATTTTTGAATCAGAAGCACTGGTGTGCTCTCAAAAGAATGTGCAACTATCACACAGGCTCGTTAATTCTGAGTAATTGGTCCCCTGATCCTCACGTGACTAATCACTTCCCTCACAAGATCTAAGTTGCAAATCTCTTCTCCCTGAAACTTGATAGAAAGGCTTGAACTCAAAGGGGAATAATCAAGGAGAAGAATTATTTGATAATGGGACAAATCCCAGCTGCACTGAACTCAGCATTTCTGCATGAGGAACAAACTCATTTCGCCCACTGGGTTAAATAGACGAGGGTTAACCTTTGTCCTGGAGCCGCAGGGCTTCAGAAATCCACTATCTAGAATTAAATATGCGGTGAAATGTGAATGCTCCTGAAGAAGAAAAAAGAAGCCCATCGTAGAGCCTGCAGGTGGTCCTGAGCTAGGAGACAGAGCCGGCTGGGAGGAGGATGAGAAGCTGGCCGAAGGAAGTGGGAGCCAGGGAGGAGCGACGAGAAGGACAGGACCTGCCGGGGGAGGCGCACAGCTCAGGTGTGACGGTACCTGGGCCACGGGCGCTCAGGCGCCTGGGGAGCTTCTGGGTTGTACACTGGACCATTCCCAAGCACGGTGCTGAGAAAATGTCAGCATCAGAAAGGGCATACGTGAACAACGGTTCACGTAAGCTGAGGTCAATTTCTGGAGTAGAAAAGCAGCCCTTTTGAGACCTTCCACTGTCATGTTATCTTAACAGTGGCCAGAAAATGCTCATTATAATGGATAACATTTGTTTTTCATTGTCTCCTACCCCATCAATTGACTTGATTTAATTTTTTCCCGTTCTAATACCATGCAAAGGGCACCGAAATGAAGACAATTATTCAAATGTAGAGCCTGAGGAGTCCAGCGGCCGGGCTGCTGCTGCAGAGTGGGCTTTGGAGAGCTTTGCCTCTCCTGGCGGGGAGAGGGCCATCGGCCTTAATGGGCACCCATCCTGCCCTGCTCCTACTCAAGCGGGCGCGGAGTCTGGGCCAAGCCAGGAAGCAGATTGTGTTATTTGTTTCTGAGCTTTCACAGACCGACGGGAGAAACATCAGTGGGTTCCAGGCCAGTGTGTCAGGTGACAGTTAAGCAATGTGGAGGAAGGGGCAGGACCTCGCTGGCCTTGGGTGGAGGTCCTCTGACACACAGCTGCTCAAAGCCCGGCTGGCCTTGACTGAAATCCCAGCTCTGCTGCTTACTTAGTTAAAAGACTCTGGGCAATTTCCTTTTCTTCTTTTAGCTTCAGTTTCTTAATCTATGAAATGGGGATAGCTAAAGTGCCTAGATTTGGAGGGTTAAATTAATAATCCCTGTAAACTTTTTAGTTTGGTGCCTGGGATGTTGTAAATGCTCAATATAATGCCGGCAAGTGGCATAAAATGATGCCCGAAGACAAATGCTTAAGCAAATTTCAAAGGATATCAATCATAAATTGGCTAAGTCCCTTTACGTGAATTTTTACAATGAGCTCTTTCAAAAGTACGAGGCTGCTTGCTTTACCCCGTGGAGGGGGTGCAGCCTGCTGGCCAGTCTCTGAGTCTCTGTCCATTTGGCTTTGTCCAAGTTCCTAGGGCCAAGCCTCCAATTCCTGGCATGTGGTAAGGACCCAGAAATATATATTGAAGGAAAGGAGGAAGAAAAGAAAGAGGGAGGGATGGAGGAGTGAAGAAATATCCAAGAGTCCACCTTATCCTCACTCTGGGGCAGCTTCGCCCATGGCCCAGGCTGACCTCTGGAGCTAGCACTGCCCCCCTGAACTGGACACCTGTGTGGCAATCTGCCACACCCACCCTGCCCCTGGTCTCTTAAGGCCCGCCACCCTCAGAAAGCGGATCTGCTGGTTGACATAACCAATGGTGGGACCGCAAGGCGATGTGAGGTGGCTTACGACAGGCTCAGCTGCTCCTTACCTTTTATACCCCACCCTGTTTTACCAACTTGAACCCTGGCTCTGCAACCTTGACCTCTGTTCTGCCGCTGGTCTCTTGTACTTGCTGTACGGAGTGGCCTTTCCACTGTCCCACTAACGATAGCGTTTCCATTGTTTGAGCCCTTCCCTGTGACATGTGGGCATCACAGTAGACATTATTATGTCCTGTAATCCTCAAAATAATTGGCAACTCATATTTTATAGAAGGGAAAACAGAGGCTCGGAGGGCTGAAGTGTCTGGCTTGGGGCCACATAGCCAAGCCTCAAATGCCAGCCTCTGGCTTTAAACCTCACGTTCCGGTATTCTTCAGCCTTGGCTTTCCTAATGAACACCACCTTGGCTCTCAAGCTCCCTGAGGCCACAGGAAAGACTGTCCCCTTCCCCTCGTTTTAGATATGTGGAAGTCAGTTCCCAGTTGGTCGTCTGACACCCTCTGTCTCCTGGGAGATCTATACACAGTCAACCCTGTCTCTCCAGGCTTGGATTATACCCTCCCAGGGGCCCAAGTCCTAACCTGAATCTCCACTCCAGCACGGCCATGTTTTCCGGGGCCGGCCATGTTGTGTGCCAGCTCCCTACGTGGGGGGTCCCCAACATTGATCTGTTTAGGTGAGAAAACCCTAGGTCTTCCCCCAGACTTCTGATGCCCACCAGGCATCGTCTCGTCTGTGGAGAACTCATTCACCTGGCAGATCGTATGTCTAGCTCCTGACACTGCATCTACACATCACCACTGCCATCCAAATGGTCCACACCCAGCAGGCAAACAGCCTGTTTAGGAATCTGCTCTCTCCTACCCTCCTGATATCTGTAACCTGCCAAGCTCCACATTCGGGACATGGCACAGTCCCAAACCTCCCTGGCCTCTGCTCTCTGGGTCTGACCTAATGGTAGCAGAGGTGGGAGGCACAAGTCTAAACCCTGGAATCCTCAGAAGAGAGAGGCTGGGATTCTGGGGCCTGACACGTGATTAAAAGTCCTAGCATATTAGATTCGATCCCTCGGGGCAACATTACATATGATTTATGACTTGGTTTTAATTGAGATCTTATTGAATTATTGTTCGATGCAGAGAGCAGACCTGGACCCATATTCCCAAGTGTCCCAGGCTGGGTGAATGCAGTCCGCCCGAGGTGACGTGCCCTCTCTCCCCTCGAGGGGCCAGAGGCAGCCTCTCGCTCCGCCTGCCCCTCCCCCTCACTGTCGCCAAGGGTCAACCTTGGAAGAATGGCAAAGATGGACCAGTTTGCCTTCTGCCCTTCCCTTTTTCTTTCCCCTTCAAACCCAAGTTCAAACCACAAGTTGACCTGGTACAGGAAATGTAGGTGACTTAATGGAGCATTTTTATTCTGCAAGATGACAGAAGAATCCGGTGGAACTTAAGTCAGAGGAATGGCCTTCCTAAGGGGGAGGGAGGTGCCTGCGGGGCTTGCCCATGGACAGGCATGGGTGGGCAGCCATCAGTTTTAGGAGTGGGAGATGAACCAACACAGTGAGTCTCGCGGCTCCCTTGTCCCCTGGGGCTTGAGACTGCGCCATGCCGGCTGTTAGGTCACACTGAGCGACTGACATCGGCAGAGACGAGACGGCAGGGGTGAGGGCGGGGAGCATGAGGAAACGTGTGGGAACTTCCTCCCCACCCCCACGAGGCTGCTCTCTGGCCTACAAGTGGGAAAATTGGGCTTAAACGACACTTATTGAATTTTGAACTGCATTGGGCAAAGAAAATTACTCGTTAATATAGAAAGCGCCGCACTTCCCATAATGCGAACGCCAGTGAAGAATGGATTCGTGCCTGCTTCACAGAGAGAAGCTCGCCTTTAGTGTTCCGACGCGAATGTGCCCTCGGGGAGGGAGGGAACGGCAAATTAGATAGAGGTTTGCCATGCGCTATGGCAGCAGAGAAAGCTCGCTCATCTCCGAGCCCACAGACGTGCGGGGCTGGAGGGGGTTTGCAGAGCAGCAGGGGGTCTTGGTCTTGGGGACACTGGGCCACCTTCCTTCCTGGAGGCCGCCTGAGGGTGTGAGGGCTGGCTACCGCACACCGGGGTGGGAAAGGCGAGGGGATGGAGGTGTAGACATGGGTTTGAATCCTTCCTTATCATGGCCGGGCAAGTTACTGACCCTCTCTGAGCCTTAATTCCCTCAGCCGTACATGGATGGGGCAGTCATCCTTGCCCCATGGAGTTTGCGTGAGACTTCACCGAGGTTCAGATTTAAGAGTCACCCATGTAAACGTGATCGCTGACTCCTTGGGAATGGATTAGAGCATTTGAAGAAAATGCATAGAGTGAAATAAAAGGAAGGCAGGAGATGGAAGAGGGGGTACACCAGCATGCAAAGGGCTGGCAGAGGAGGACAGATTGTAGAAAGAGCAGACTCCCAGTGACAGAGGACTCAAAAGCAAAGCAGCCTAAGGCAACGTCCCAGAAGTCAGAGAGAAGAAACGTGCCTCCTCTGGACTCCCTCGCCCTCCGGCCTCCCTCGGACACAAGGCGCGGCCACGTGCTTCCTGCTTGTTCATTCGCTTGCTTTCCCGTCAGCCCCCGGACCCCCGAGTTCAGTGGCCGAGTCCTGCCTCACCATTGGCTGAAAACTTGGCACGGGGCTGGGCATCAGGTGGGAACCCAAGGGACATTTGCCAAATAATTAAATAAAAGGTCGGTGCTACCAAACGCTGCAGAAAGTCGGATAAAACGTAGAAAGAGAAGTAACCGATGCATGAGAAACACCGGTGATTTCGGCGGGATGGTGGGGGGCTGGGTGGACCACTGCGGGCGGCAGGAAGAAGCCAGTCTGCACGGTCAAGAACAGGACGCTCTCTGCTCCTACCCGACACGTCTGGACTGGACAGGCGGGAGAGAAGAGCAATAAGCACACTGCAATTAGTCAGACAGAAAGACTGCCTTGTCGTGACAAGGCTGAAGTTAATACCTCGGCCTGAGTGACAAATTCACTATGTCCCTCCCTTCCCATCTCTGAACTTGCTGTATCACAGCTGATAAAATTCTTTCCTGGGGTCCCTGGAGGACCCATGAGCATGTTGGTACTTATTTGTTGCAATATTGATCCTTCGTGTTGTATGTTGATTTGCAATGATTGGGGGAGCCCTTAAGTTGGGAAGGAATGACTACCTTCAAGGAAGAGGGCTTGAAGGTCCTCTTCAAGCTGTCCGGGTCCTTCTGAGTGCCGGGTTCTCTAACATTTATCACCATCGACTCCTCTGATGGTGAGTCAGGCCGTTCCCGGCCCGTCCCGCAGAGGTGGGGAACACAGCCATGATGGGAGAGGTGACTGTTTCATAGGAGGTGGCCTGGAAGACGTTAGTTCTCTGGCGGGATTAGCCCTCCTCACTCCTCTTGAACAGGTAGTTCTATTTTCGTAGACAGGGATCCTGGAGGGGACAGTCTGTGGACACACCCAGGCTCCATCTCAGGCTCAAGGGAGCCCCAGACACACGGTTTCTTTGCATAGCTTTTTCCCGGCGGCCAAGTGAATTTTCCTCCTCTTTTCGTTAAGCGGCCGGTGTCTGTCCTTGTCAATACGGTAACACAAATAAGCGTTAACACACACGTGCTGACCACTGGCGCCACTCAGAGACGCCCCTGGCCCTCACCTCGCATTAACGCCGCCCCCTCACGTCACCATGGGAGTAACATTATCCGGTACATGCGACCAGCGGAACTGCTATTTCTAAGAAATAGAATAATGACTCGGACCTTCTCCTGGGGAACGGAAGCTTCAGGCTGGGAAGAGCAACCCGGAAACCTGGCCTTGATCTCCCAGTCACGAGGGAAGGTTGGGTGGGGGGAGGGAAGGTGGCCAAGGGACAGGTGTCTAAAGAGCTTCGGAAACGAGATTTGGAGGCTCCTACCCCTGGCCTGATTCTGGCCACTCGGCCCCACTGGGTAGCCATGGAGACGCCCGAGGGATAAGGCTGAGGCTGGAGGGATAAGACTGAGGCTCTTTACTTTTGTTCTTGCTTTTCTTTTATGTGTGAGCGGCGAACAGAGTGAGAAAGTACACTCTTTCATGTACCATCTACCTGGAAAGATCAATGGCAGCTTAACATGCATTTCTGTCTAAGATTCACTTTGGCAGGTCTTTGTAATAAAAACGCTGGTTTTAATGAAGTGCATTAGAATGAGAAGACTCACGGCCAGCCTGTGCGTTTTATCACATTGCCTCCCCTTGAGCTGTCATAGCAGAAGCCAGGGGGGAGGCAGTGGGATGTCGTTTCGGAAGGCACACGCACGAAAGTCCCCCATTTCTGGAAAGAGCCACGTTACGTCTATTTTGACTTAAATCACTCTATTTGCATAATATGATGTCTTTGCCAAGAAAGGTGAGCTGCGGACCAGGTAGGCAGAGGACGATGGGGAGACGAGTCCCGTTATGGGCTGAACTGTGTCCCTCTGACATTCAAATTGAAGTCCTGACCACCCCGCACTTCAGAGTGTGACCATATTCAGAGAGATCTTCAAAGAGGTGATTAAGTTAAAACGAGGCTCTTATGGAGGGCCCTGATCCAATCCGGCTGGTGTCCTTATGAGGAGATTAGGACGCACTGAGTGACACCAGGAGCATGTGTGCTCAGAGAAAAGACCACGTGAAGAGGCAGCGTGGGGGTGGCCACCTGCAGACCAAGGAGCGAGGTCTCAGAGGGACCCACCCACCGGCACCTCGATCCCGGACCTCCGGCCTCCAGCGCATGAGGGATGAATGTCTCGTCGCCTGAGCCCCCCACTCTGTGGCATCTTGTTATGGGGGCCCCAGCGAGCGAGCGCAAGACGCAGCAAGGCCTGAGATTGGAGCAGAGGGCTACGAGCTCATCCTTTGGTGGCCCAAGGGCACGAGAGGGCAGCCTGGGGCCGGATAGTCCCTGGAGTGAGGTCAGCGGGAACTTCTGACACTCGGGGAAACTAGAGAATGGGGGTGTTTGGTAGCAGTGGCCTGAAATGCCGCCGTCGCTAAGGAGGAATGCACTTGTGCCCGCTGCCAGAGGGGATGAGCAGACAGGCGGGCGGGTAGTGCTCAACTCTAGTTGGTTGAATGGCGCTGGAAAAACCGAAGGGTGTCACAGCATGGCGGTCCCCCTCCCGCCACTTCCCCACCTTGACATCTCCCTCCTTCGAGCACCCAGGTCATCCGCAGTCCCCAGTGTCCTCATGCTGCTTCGTCACCTCCCGAGGTGACTGCCTGCGAATCCTCCCCTCCTGGAAGGCCTTTGAAAGGATCCACATTCCACACTCCCTCCGGCCCCCCAAAGTCACATCTTCTCGTCAAAAAGCCACTGGTCTCTCATGGACATGGGCAACAGTGGTTACCAGAGGGGAGGGGGGAGGGGGGAGTAGGGAGGTAGACGGGGTAAAAGGGGTCGAAGATATGATGACGCAAAGAAATCTAACTGTGGGAGGGGAACACACAAAGCAATATATATCTGCCTTACTGTTAAATTGTACACCCGAAACTTACTTTGTTAACCAATGTCACCAAAAAAAAAAAAAAAAAATTAAAAAAAAAAAAAAAAGAAAGCTACTGGTCTCTACTTAAAAGTCCCTTCCAGGCTTGCTGCAAAGTTGATTTATTTATTTGCTAATTGACTTTTGCAAAAGCATTAGCAGGCAATAAGGGCTATGGGTGACCCTCCTCTGTAAAGTAATAGAGACGTATTACCTGACATACTACTCAAACCCCAAATGATGACCTTTCGAGGAATTCGAACTTCACGGAAGCTCAGGATGGGGGCTGGGGGAGCAAATCAGGACTGTTGATCTTTAGAGACCCCTACGACCACTGGTGGGCAGGCCTCTGCTACCTGGGCCTGTGAATAAACTGCAGAAACACGGTCCTTTCCCCTAACTGCATTTTAAAGAGAGTATAACAGAAAGGTAGGACTGCATGGGGAAGAAGTGCCAAGAGAATGGCTCTTAAATGTTTCTATATTTTGGTAATACAGTAGCAAAATATAAGTGCGGAAAAAAAAATCTGCAAGGATAGATGAGATAGTAATAACCATGAATCATTTTTAGTTCCTGGGAAGAAAAGAGCCATATAGTCTTGAGGTGTTATTATTATGCATATTACATATATATACAGAGAGAGACATTGTATATTTATTCACAGCGAAGCTCACATATGTCATCCCCACTAATAACATTTTCTTTTCTAGCTCGGCGTAAGAGGAGATATGCCGTTTTCATATGTTCCACGCATACGCCGAGGACCCTGCTTAGAATACTTTGGTTGATGAAATTTTCTGGGTTGTAACATTTATCTCTTCGAAGAGCTCGCTTCCTATAACCCCACGCGGGGAGCTGGGCTTTTACCTCTCCTTGCGATGCCATCTGCATGTGGATTTCTGTGTCAACCGCTTATCTCAGACATTACCAACGTCGTGTCTGTTTTTATTGTTTCTAAAATGCTGGACATACACAGCGTTCTGCCGCTGCACAGGGGCTCAGCGCCCTGCCCCGTGGAGAGCGTCAGAGAATGAAAACAGACAGGCCCACGCACTGGAATCACACGAACACGAGACCCGGAGAGATGCTGCCGGCTTGGGAATCAGGGAAGGCCAGTGAGGGCTGAGAGGATCTGAGGAAAGAGAGGGAAGAATCTGGAGGAGAATTAGGTGAGGGATGTGCTAATTGAGTCCGTTCTTATGCAAACATGGGGTTGGAAGGAATCTTTAGAAGTTAGTTATCTGTTCCCAGGTCTCCAGGTGTGTCTCTCTCCCTCCTCCTGCAAAGTCCCTCAGCCTTGAACATCCTCGGTGGTGAGATACAGCATTTAAAGGCGGATCTTTGCAGAGAAGGGCTAGATCTCTAGCGGGCTTCCTCTGCCACCCAGCACGCTTCTGGGTGGCCGGCTGCCTGGGCCGGCACTTGCTGGGTGCTCGAAGAATGCAAATTCGCTTGAGGGTTAGCGATTGCACGGCATAATAGAGAAACTAAATGTGCTGCAAAGAGAGGGCCACATATTTCACCCTCACATTAAAAAATCAACCATTTGGGGTTACGTGTAATTGCTCCCTTGGAATTTTCACTTCGTTGGCGATTTTCTTTAGAGCGGATAATTGGAAAGTCCCCGTTTAATTTATACACAGCCCTACGCAGTTTTAAGTTAGAACCTTGCACCAGCTTTCAATGTGTGTGCACACATCGTCCTCACGGAGTGACGTGAGTGCGAGCGGAACAGAAGAGAAAGAGCGAGCAGCAGGCAGGGCTCGGTCGTATGCATTTAGGAAGAAAGCAGAGTGTGACAGAAAGCAGAGACGGAGTCTACTGCGAACACGGATGTGTGGTCCGACCCTCTGCAGCCTCCTCGTGCTTCAGTCTCTCTCTCTGATTACGCACTTTGTAAACACGCTGTTACCTTTCTGGCGAATCTCAGGCGGAGAGATCCAACCTGGCGTTCATCTCTGTGTCCATATAGATCAATCTTTCCTTGGGAACACCTATCCACTCTTCTTTTTTGAAAAAAAACTTTACTATCTGCATTTTCCTTCAAGCAACCACCAGGATGGATGACTGAAGAAAGGATGGAAGGAGATCAACACCCAGGACAGAATTCCCCACTACTGTGGCAAAGGACATCAAGGGACTTTGGTGGTACACGTTTACATGGCTGCTTCCCCATGGTAGGACCTGGCTTGCTTCTCCAGGATCTGCGTTTAAGCTCTCAGCAGCCTCTTGTTAAATTCCACTAGGACCATGAACAATGAGGCCACTGGCGCTCCTACTGTTCAAATGCAGACATTAAAAGGAAATAGGACTTCGGATTATGGTTCCAGGCCAGTGAGTCCTGGGACATATGGGTTGTGATAGCCTGTGTCCTTTGAGTATCTTGTGCCAAGCCCTTTATGTACATTATTTCATTAGCTTGACACACTATTGTCCTCATTTGACGGGTGACAAAATTAAGGCTGAGAAGAGCTAAAACGCTTGTTCAAGATAACACACAAGGTAGAGCCGGGATTCAAACTCGAGACAGCTTGTCCTCAACCACTGGCAAGATTCCCCCCCACGCTGACTCTGATGCCCCAAGTGGCTGCCTGACTAGGCCTCTTTGATATAGGAAAAACACTCCCTCCACTGATGGAATGTCTCTCCGGTTTCCTTGAAGAATTCGAGGCGATTATTTTCCTAGCACTGGATTGGGCCATTTTCAGAAGGTGTCTTCTAGGGGCACCCCCCGAGAGTGTCCCCAAGTCAGGACTCCAGATGGAGCTTTGACCCTGGTGTGTCAGGTGATCAGACTGCTCACATGAGGACCCCATACGTGTGTAGTGTTTGTTTTCCTCTCTCCCTAGGGATTCTAATCCCGGTGACCAGGAACCTCGAACTCAGCCCCCTGATTTCTCTCCGTGGACCCACCAGCTCCCGCTGCACGTGGTCTCCTGGCTGAAGCTGGCAGCCAGAATTCCCGAGTTTGGCATTCAAATTAGTCCCACGTACCATTCTCGATACTGAGCTAAAATGGCAGCACAGCTTGGCTACTTACTGATTACTGACGCGCTGAGCTCTGAGCCCCGAATCTGAGATGTGGAGTTCTGAAGATCTCATAGCCTCCCTCTGATAAGCTTTGTGGCTGGTCGGTTCCTTTGAAAACCCTCCCAGCTGCTATGGGTAGCTACATTTTCCAGTTACTTTTGAGCCAAGCTAACGAGGCATGCTAATTTTGGAAGATGCATAACCATCAACAAATCTACTCCAAATCTCCAGGAATAGGATTTTAGGGAGATTCTAGGTAAATGTTAAGACATGTTAAACCCCTGGGAAGTAGCTGCTGTCCTCATGTTTCTCAGCAGGAACAGGGACAGGTGGGGACACTAGCCGAGCAGAAGCAGGAGCAGAGGGAGGAGAGGCCGGGAGTGGCCACAGGGACCTGTCTGCCACGTGTGCTAAATTCCCGTGTGGTCTCCGAGAAAGCTTCCGCAGGACTGACAGTGACCCCAGGGCCCCTCCTACAGGTCTGGGGACGCCCCTTGGCCCCACTCTCCGGCTGCAAGGTCAGGAGCTTGGATGTGCCCTGAGGCTGTAACGCCTGGAGAGCCGTGCCAACAACTGTGGCCCAGAGAACGTGACACGCAGGAGGAAGGGCTGGGCTTAGTCCAGCTCTGAGCAGCAGTTTGTCCCCGCAGCCTCCGCAGCCCCCTTCCCCTTCCCCCTCGTCTTCTCGGCTAGTACTTGCTCAGCGTGGACGCCACGCTTGGCACGGCGCTAAGAACGTTACGTGGCCTTATACAGCTTAATACCCACTGTGCCGTGTGAGCAATGGGGAGCGAGGTTTAGAGGGGCTAAAAGCTCACCTGAAATTACAGGCTAGTCAATAAGAGGCCAGATTTGAACTCAGAACACATCCCCCAAAGTCGCTAGTTATTTTGACTGCCTTTTCTCTGGCCTTCCTCTTTTCTCCAAGTGCCTGATGTTCTCAGTTCTTTTTCTCCAGCCCTTTGGGTCTCATTGTACTACCTTTTCTAAAGGCACATCCTGGATTACTTCTTATCCTTCAGTTAATCCACTCTTACATAGTTCTGTATTTATTCATCCTAAGGATGCTTTCTAATAGAATGAAGTAATTTCTGCTAAAGTGTTAATGACCACCAAAGAGTAATGTGTCATCTTAAAATGAAGAGTCTGTGCGCTGTCACTGTGGACTACTATGCCTTAACATCGAGGGGAGAAGAAGTTGCAAATCCCAGGCTTTATGTCTGGACCAGTGAGAGAGAAAATCTGAGGTTAGGGAGGAATGGAGCATTCACACTTGTACCTTTTGAATCACATTATCTGACTAGCTTGACACACAGTAAATGTCCAATAAATGTTTAATGAGAAATGACTGAATGAGTGAACAAATGAATAAATTTGAAAATATCTGGACAAGATGTAAGTGTGTGGCAATACCATGTCTGGGCAGTAGAGGCCACTGTTAACATTTTCCAACGTCTGTGCCCGTACTGTTACTGAAGGGAGCCTGTACATGGGAAATTCCGTTCTCCTAAAGGTTGATTCTGGGGATAAGATTCAGAGATGAATTTCAAGGCGCCCCCTTCTCTCACTAAGCCCTTCATGGGGGGTTTCAGGCACAGACAAGGAATCGTTCCGTCTGCTGCCTGGGGAGAAGGCGGGACCCCGGCCCCGCCCTGGGATGCCCATGCTGCTGGTTGTTCACATGAGACACCCCATCAGACTTGGCACCTGTGGGTGGCCCTGGGGAAGAGGATGGTGGACTGACCATTAGCTGAACGTTGGTCTCTGCTTTTGGGTGTGTCTTTCTGATTAGAGCACTGTCAGAAGGCGGAATTCCGGATGATCCCCCAGTTCGAACCTCCACCCTGGTAATGCAGACAGGGATCTGGGAATCCAGACGAACCCAGAACCTTTCTTTAGGAATAAACATCCTCTTTAGCCCACAAAGCACTGTCCTGGGGGTGATGCCTGTTCTGGCTGGCATTCCCCCGTAACAGAACCACGGGACCGGGGTCTGGGGGTTCGCCTCCTCTGCGAGGCCTCGCCGGTGCCCTGGGGCCTCCCCACCACACCCCTGCCCCAAGTGTCATCACACTACGTGGCACTGTGGTGGCTCGGGCAGCTGCCAGGATGACCAGGCTGACCAGACCCACTATTTCAACGCTGTGCCGTGCGCTTGGCAGGCACACAGGACAGTGAAGGGGAGAGAACCGGCTCTTCTCTGGCTTCGTCTTTGTGGCCCTCGCTGTGATGACCGGAAAGAATAAAACTTTTCTTGCTGAACATAATGAACCAGAGTTAATTTTATCCGTGTTTATTTTCAGTTCTTCACGCACAACAGGAGACCCTTAATGACCATTCGACTTGTGTCTTATTAAATTTAAAAAAAGATGAAATGGATTGCATGAACCATAAGCTTATGTGCTACCTAGGCTAATGAGGAAAATGCGAAAGATTAAAGTTTACTCAGCAAAGCACAGTAACACTCCGTACCCCAAGCATGACAAAATAAATGTCGACCAGGAGGACGCGCCGCGAAGGTGAACACCTAGCCTGGCAGTTAGCACTTAGTGGATGAACATATGAATGAACTAACTCTGGGAACAATGCAGTAAATGAAGAAGGTAAGATCCCTCTGTTGCCTTCGTGATCGACAACAGGAGCCAGGCTCACTGATTCTTCTCTGTTTCTGCGAAATGTGGAGCCAGCACCAAGAGAGCGGAAATTCACCCTGCCACTGTCCCTGAGCCAGGTCTGTGCACTGCTGCAGGCTGGAGAGGTGCCCAGACCTCACCAGATGGAGACCTCCCCGCATGGCCTCTCACGGTGGGGGCGGGTCCAGGGACAGGGCTCCCGAAGGGGGGTGGCACCCAGACTGCGTCTTGGGATGAGTTCAGAGTGTACGTCGAGGGCTCTGTAAGGATGGGGTGGGATACAGGGAACATGTCCCAGCAAAGGTGACCGTACTTGTAAAAGAATGGAGCCCCAGTCTTGCACCTTCGACCACTTTGACGTGGCTAGAACATGATGGAAAGATGGACGGAGGGCGAACACGGGCCAGCTGGAGGAGGAGGGAGGGCCTGGGGCTCGGAGTTTGGATTTCATCCTAAAGCCATTAGCGAGTACGGAAGGGCTTCCTGAGTTATCAGAGATGAGTTATCAGGATGCTGGAGTAAAAGGCGCTCAACAAATATTCGCTCAGTTCACTCAATGAATGAGTGAACGAATGCATGGCTGGATGGATAAAAGGCACTTAAACCTCTCTGAGCTTTTATTTACTTGACTGGTAAAGTGAAGACCACCTCCATGCTCCTTCTAATTATGAAACCTTCCTCCCAACCTTCTACGATCCTGAATGCGTTACCTTCCCGCTCTGCCCCGTGCCCCTCGCCTTCTTCCTCCTCTTCTCCCTGTGCCCCGACTCTTCTCCTCCCCTTTCCTCAGTTGTGATTCCTAACTGCGAGCCGTGCGTTGTGTTCACATGCTCACGTGTCACGTCCGGTTCTTCGCTTTACCTTGGCTCTTCCGTTTAACTCGTTCCCTCCCCTAACCTCGCCTCTCTCCCCGCGCAGGTCACCCTCCCCTTGTCTGCTTCTTGCTTCCTGGCTCTCCTCATTCTCTCCCTGTCCCTGTCCCTCTCCCTCTCTCCCTCCCTCTCTCCCTGACTCTCCCCTGTTTCTTTCCATTCAGCCCTCTTCCCCTTCCCCAGTTGTTTTTGTCCTCATGAAATCCCTACTAACCTAATTTCCTGCTTGCCTTTTGCTTCCGGCACTTGGTCCTAAGTGACCTGCAGACTCTTTTTGCCTCACTTATTCTGAACAGAACAAATTGGTGATGATAATGGCACGGATGTTATTTCAGCAAAGAAAGGAATAAAGAAGTAGAGGATATCTTTGAAAGGGCCGGCGGGTCAGCTGTGGAAGGTAGAAGGGACGGCACTCAGCTTGTCTTTGAGAATACCCTGTCCTTTGATGAAGCTTCAGAGAATTTTTGAGCATATGATGAGCATCTGGAACTGTTCCTTTCAGAAAATAATATATCAGAAGGCAGAAAAATAATTATGTTTCCCTCACTGATCCCAGCAAAGATGTTTGCTCTCCTAAAGAACCTCGAGGCACTCATAAAACTAGAAAAACTGAGTTAAATGCTTTTTATTAAACCATTAAGAGATTTTATTCAGCTAAGACAAATGTCTTCACTGAAGGATACCGAGTTTGATAGTATAGAAAATACCCAGATGAAAACTTGTCTGAATAAATCAGCCTGATGCATTTGGCATTCAGGGATCTAAGAGCCTGATTTCCTCCTTCAGCCCCAACCTGCCACACAAAAAACATTCTGGAATGCTGGACTCACTGGGTCTGAGGAGCAAGCCCGAGAGGTCTTGACAGCATGGGGAGTTTCCCAAACCATAAATGGCTTCGAGGACTAAGATGGAAGTAGCAAGGAATCCATTTTATCTCCTCAGTAGCCAAAGACTCCGGTTCTCCCTGGCCTCATCGCTGTCAGCAGCCTCTGGCAGGCTGGGCCGTATGCCAAGCAGACCATGGAACTGACCAGGAGGAAGGACAGTCAAAAATGGAGAATGCACACCCAGCCTCAGAGCCCTCAGACCTCTGGACTGCCATGAAATCCATGGTGGCCGTGAAGTCAGACAAGACCCGTCTAAGACCCTCGCTCCCAGCTTTCCCGTCACACTTGCTGGACCCGTCATGACCCTAGAGCAGATTCTTCTGAGGACATCACAGTTCTCCCTGTCTCTCTCTCCCACACTTCCAAACGTGGAGAAGGAACTGGCTTCGAGAACCTCGTGTGCCAAGAGCTTTTGTTTAATAATGTTTATTAGTGAGGATTAAAATTGGGACAGGCACAATGGCTTGCATCAGCTCAGCCTTAACAATAGTAACGGCGAACATTTATTGGGTATTTACAATGTGCCAGGCACCATGCCAAGCATTACATATAATTTCTTATTTTGTCTCCCCCAGAGCTCTATGAGGAATACATTATCATCACCATCCTCTGGATGAGGTATCCAGGTCTATCAGGGTGAATAACCTGCCCAAGGTCTAAGGCACACCTGTTTGAAGATCTTCCCAGCATCCCTTGCTTTGGGGAGCCTTCCTTCTGCGGACTGCTTTTCCCTCTCCCTCCACGCACACGGCCACTGTGGGAGACGTCGTGGTTCCTTGTGACTCTTGTCCTGCCAACCATTCCCTCCCCAAGGTAATTCTGAATCCAGAAAAGATCGGCGTGACGTCTTAACATGTGATGGCACCAGAGGTTTTGCGTTTCCCACCCAAATTTCCAGAAACGCTTCTCGTGGGGAGGGCGGAGCTGGGAGTGTGGATGGCTGTGCGTGGGCCTGTGCGGGCCCGGGGTGAGGACACTGAGCAGGCCTGGGGGTGGTTCCGAAAATAAGAGTTAATAATACCCTCAGGAGACTTCAATGCACAGACTGTCATTCTCTGCAAACCGTGAGGTGGGGGGGGGGTGGGGGGAGGCAGAGCGCCCAATTGATTTTTAAGAGGCTGAACTTCTTGGCTGTTGTAGGACGTGGCCAGCAAACAAGAGATCTATAAACCACTGTGAATGGCACTGGGAGACGGGTCAGGCACCGAGAACGGGCGCTCTGTAGAACAAAGACATTTTCGTATAATGTCAGAATTTGAAAATTCCGAGAACTGTTTTTTTTTTTTTTTTTTTTTTTTTTTATGGGTGGGAGAGAAGGGTGGGGAATGAAATTAAATTTCTTAAAAGCATCATCGCTGAGGATTAAATGATGGTTGGAAGAAAGTACTAGAAGCCGGATGTGATTTGGGAATGCAGTGAGGGGCAATGGAGGGGAATAGATTCAATACGACCCTGGCCTGTTTCTCTGCTGGGCTGGGAAATTGATCTAGGGGGAGCCGGGCAGGGGGTGCTCAGAGGCCCCACATACTCCTTAGTGGAAAGTGGGACAGTTTCAAATGCTTCCCAGGCATCTCTGTCCAAGAAAGTCACCTGGGTCAGGGCACTGATTATTGATCCCCAGCCACGGAAGCTCTAGCACGGGCCAGTGCACATGTCACTCAGGGAAAGGCAAGAAGATGGAACTCCCAGAATCCTTTGCCACTGTGAAAAGCTGGCACATTACATGAGGAATGGGGAATGAGAAGGGAACGTTTTGGTGGTCCCCCAAAGGGTAGATGGGGTAAGGATCGGGGGGATGTGGAAAGGAAAACTGCCTGCACTTTGAGAAAAGGCCAAAAAAGATGGAAAAATTGGGGTAAAGAAACAGGAGTCCTGAGGTCTGAGGAACGTTCAGAGTTCATGGGGTTTGGACCCGCAGGTGAATTCAAGTCTACCCGATGGGAGGCGAATGAAACCCACCCGAAGTCACGGCGAATGTGTCGCAGCAAACGGCCCCATTAGCGTATCTGTCGGCATCTTCATACATGTTGTAGAGCCCCGTCAACATTCTGGGGGTGGAAGGAAGTGTGTGATCATCCCCACGGAGGACCTGAGCCAGCAGAGAAAACCCAGCGAAGCCAAACAGTCCAAGGTCACCCAGGATGGAGCAGAAACAGCCCAACCCCACCTGCTGTCTTTCCCTTGAGCCTGGTTTACAAAGGCCAGCTCTGCTTCCGAGCAATTCACGTGGTCCTCTGGGACCCTGCCACCCCCCACGAAGGATGACCACGTCCCCCCGCAGATGGAGGTTCGATGGGGTCGTAGCTGCCGTCCTTGCTGGGGAAGAGCTAAGGGCTTCTCCAGTCCCCTTCAGGGTTTGTGCAAAGAACGTGCTTTTCCCAGCTCCCGCGGAAACCATGGTTGCTGAGCCAACCACACCTCACATCGGTGTTTGGAGGGGGCTAAGGTCGTAGTGAAGCTGGTGGCTTCCCGGGGAGAACGTACACCCTGCCCACCCCTGCCACCCTCTCTCCACTGCCCTGAAGACTCAGCTGCACAGAATTCCAGGGGGCACTTGTTAATGATACGAAGTCGTGACATGCGCAAGAAGCTGCCGAAGGTGGGCTGGGTGACCTTCATGATTAACTATGTTTAATTTTTAACAACACTCACAACTCAAACCCTGACATCTTTCTAAGAACTTTATATCTATCGTCACTTGTGTTTTTCAAAATGTTGAAATGGTATATATATATAAATATATACTTTTCCTTAATGTCAGCCAAAGGGACCATACATTTTCAATCCATCATACATGGATTTCTCATAAACATGATAAATTCGAATCTTAATTTATTACCTGTCCTTTGCACAACATCCTTCTAGCATTTCTCCCCCTGGCTTCCTTACTTGCTTACCAGCGAGGGAGGCTAAACCGTGAGGAGTTGCTCCTTTTCACAGCTGAGGAGCAGAATCTCAGAGCAGTAAAGGAATTGCCTTGGATCACACAAGTTAGCGTGTGCAACCAGACCTCCTGAGTTTAAATACTGTATTTCCTGTCATAGCATAAGCATAGATGTGATTCTGTCTAAATTTCTAGGCCCAGACTCTTAAACGATAAACTTTTTGGTAGTTGGTTTCATAAATTATTTAAAAGTTGCCTAAAGGCAAGACACTCATTTGGGGCCAAGGGCCATCGATGTCAATCAGATGAGAGGCCCCAATTCAGGCCTCTCTGCGACACATTTGTTTTCTTGCTCAGTGAACAGACAGAGTTCATCTAGTTTGGGAGGTGGTGGGAGGGGGTGGGCATTTATTTCTCGGTTTTTCTCTCTGGAGAAAGCCCCCGTTGGTTCCGTCTGCTGCTTTTGAATATTGCATGTACCCCTGTCGTTTACAAGCGTCGTCTGACGATTGGAGTGCCTGTCTGCCTCGTTGAGGTGGTTCTGCAGCTGGATCAGCAGTTGCTCATCCACAGCTGCCCACATCTGGCACGTAGGTATGTTTCCTGATAGGCCAACTTGCTTACAAAATGATTTCTTCTGGGAATGAAGAGAAGAAATTGCCTAAGGCCTATGATGAAGTTGTCCATCAGCTGGGGCACTGATCTGTTTCCTACAAAGGTTTTCTGAGAAGGGCAGTTTGGGCAAGATGATGAGACGCACACACTGAAACAATGAG
>CM053517.1:4684023-4719570 GCA_028627145.1 Eidolon dupreanum
GGCTCCCCACTGCTGCCAGCCCCCCCAACAGAGCAGGTGCTGGGGGTCCCAGGGTAGCAGCATCAGAGCAGCGCTCAGCCGGCTGCTCCACCCTCTGCAGAATGCCTGGCTGTGGTCAGCGAGGGCCTCGGGGGCTTCGAACCCACCTGCCCGCACCCCGACCCTCGTACATCGTCTGACACCAGAACAAGAATAAGGTGGTAGTCTTCGTCTTCTCTCCTCCCCCAACCCAGAAACAGACTTCGATACCCATAGCTGTGTGAAAACCCCCAGAGCCCATCCAGGCAGGCCACGGCTGTGAACCAGCAGCTTCCAGAATGTTCCTTCCACCTCTAGCTCCCTTTCTATTGCTCTTTCTGCACTAAGATGAGGTCCTCTCTCCTCTGCCTTCCAGATGGGCTCTGACTGTTCAGAGCCACCTACCCGGGGTACTCCAACCTGGAAATTCTTTTGCTCCAAAAGAATCCCTTCCTGTTCTTGTTCCTCATCAAAAATCTGCACCCCCGCCCCCCGCCCCCACACACCCCGGTGGCACTTGCTTGGTACTGGGGAAGAAAACAGGTGGGAGATAAATCAGAGTGAGAGACTATACCTGTACATGCTTTCCCGTCAACGTGCTATATTTATACGCCCTGGATTATTTATGTCCTAAGATGCTAGTAACTTCTAGTGGAGTCACTGGTGGCCCCCAAAACATGTCCATGTCCTAATTCCTGAAACCTGTGAAGGTGATCTTAGAAAAAGTGTGTCTTTGCAGATGTAATTAATTTAAGGATTATCCAGGCGGACCCTAAATCCAGTGACAAGTGTCCTTATAAGTGACACAGGTACAGAGGAAGGGAATGCCCTGTGAAGACAGAGGCAGAGGTTGGAGTTACACAGACAGACCGAGGCTGCCAGGAGCCGGCAGGGTCCTTGGATGGAGCATGGCCCCGCTACCACCTTGATTATGGACTTCTTGCCTCCAGAACTGTGAGAAAGTAAAATTCTGTTGTTTTAAGCCCCCACGTTTGTGGGAATTCATTATGACGGCTCTAGGCACCTCACCCACGTGTCAACCTAAGGTGATAGCATTGCCACCTCTTGGGTGCAACTGGAGGTGCTTGAGGCAGGAGGACAGAAAAAGCTCAGGAAAGAAAAAACTCTGGACCGAGAATCCAAGGTGCTGAGCTCACATCCTGACTGTGTTTCTCCCCAGGACCTGGTCTGAAAAGATTCATTCCTCCCAGCCCCAGCTTTGCTGGCAAGACTGGCTGTCTGCCTCACGGGGTTTGTGCAGAACTCAAAACAGGATGGGGCAAGAGGGCGGGCTCTGGCGCCCCACGAATGTGTATGCCTGGAAGGAGTTACTAGATTCAAATTCTACTACTGCACCAGCCACTGGTTATGTGACCATCAGCCACAATGTCCTCGTCTGTAAATAAAAGAGCATGGTAATACCTAGTAGGTAAGAAATGGTGAGGATTAAATGAAATACTACCTGCAAGTCATCCAAACCTAGCCTTCAGTAAACAGTGGCTGTAACTACACTTGTCACCCTCTCCGCCCACCTATAAGTAAGAGCACGTTAACCTGAGGCTATCCTAACATTTTTATGTTACGTCTTCTTTGGAAAGACTCAACTTTTCCCGTTAGGGAGAGCTGAAGAGGTCTGGCTGAGAAGCCTTCACCACAGGAGCCGCTGGGAGTAATGGGAGGTCCGTAAAGAACGACTGAAGGAGCCAGCTGTCTCTGATTCTGTAGGGATAAGCCATCAGACATGCGGTGGTCCAAGGAGCCGGGACCACTGGGAGAAAGGGCCTCCCAGTGCGGATCCAGTGGCTTTTAAAATGTGCCTTAGAATCTCGTGTGAGGCAGATTAAAAAGGGTATCCCCCGGAAGCAATGGCAGAGACTCTGACTTCACGATTCTGGGTGAGGGGCAAAAAATAGGTGCTGTTCCAGTGGCCCGGGGGACTCCATCGAATGCAGCACGCCCCGGCCCACACTCAGCAACGCGGCTGCGAGCCAGCACGGAAGCGCGTGTTCCGGGCTGAGCTTTCTCCTCGGGAGAGCGGGCCCGAGTGCTGTGGTCCGGGGTGGGGGCGCCTCTCCCACAGGTTCCTGGGGTCTTGCCAGGACCTCTGAAATCTGTGGCTTAGACAGGCTTTTGCTGGAAGGCCACTTAGAAGGGCTGATAGAGAAGAGGTGTCGCTGTTAACACTTTAGCGGAGGGGTCGTTCCAGCTGAGAGCTAGTGAAACCCGGGGCACTGGCTTTGGAGCTTGTGGCTGCCGTGGGTAGCTCAAGAGCAGGGACTGATAAAAGGAGAGCCACGGAGAAGGGACGGAGAGCAGCTGGGGACAAACTTCCTTTATAGTGCTTTGCAATGTTGCCCAGTGCCGGCCTGGAGGGAGATGGAAAGGGGATCCCCTTGTCCCTAGTGGTGCCAAGCAGGAAATCAAAGGGACCCCCGATTTATTAAATTTGTTTACAGAGCCCTCTGGGCCTGCAGTGGGGCGTTCGTGGAGAATGCTTATCTATGAGACTCTGCAGAAAACATAAGAAATCTCATTTTCTCTCAAATTTACTCTTACCCCGTGCTCTGAGATGATGACCCTATCGGGGCTGGTGTGTAATAGCCCCGTCGGAGTGGGTGGGATGGGATTTCGAGGGCACCCACGAGCTCCCGCGTGGCGGGCACGTGGACCCCAGCTGTCTGCAGCACTCGGGGACTCTGGACAGAGGAGACGATTCGCCCCTTCCGCGTCTCCAGCAACCGAGCTGGTGGTCCCTTTGCTTTAACGTGTGGTGGGCGGGACCGAGGCACAGAACGCGTCCTGCAGGTGCAGGCGAAGATATTCCTCTACAGGTTCCCAGGGGAAAGGGGGTTGTTTTAAAGCTTCTAACCGCTGGCAGCGATGCCAGGCTCACAGCTCTCATCCCGAGCTTCCCGGAGCAGGCAGGAGTGTCCAGCCAAGACGGTGTGGCTGTGAAGGACTCCTGGCAAGCCTCCTAAGAACACGAGAAACACAGAAACAGGAAGAGAGGACAGCATCCTGAAATGCAGCGAAGTGGGCAGTGCGTTTTGTCGCCGGGAACCATCTTCCCCGCTGCAGAGAAATGGAGTTGAGAGCGAGCGGTGATGAGTGGGACCGGCCGAGCTGAGACCTCTGCAGTTGGCGCTGGGGTCGGGCACTGAGTGTCAGAGGGATGGAGCTGTGGGGGGGAGGGGCAGGGCTGCAAGTGGCTGCAGGGGTCTGGGGACCTGGCGAAGCCTCAGTGTCGGCGCTGAGAGACCAAAGTCAACGTCAGGGTCAAGCGGCCAAAACTGGGATTTGAAACCCAAGAATGTTATAGTTTAGGGTTAGAAACAGGGTTAGAGGCAAGAGCCAGATCATGCTTAGAAGGAGCCTGGGGGTCCTGGATGCTCACCTTTATTTCTGCACGATCCTTAAAGAGCTGGCTAGGGGCGGATGCAACCAGGAGTAGGGTAGGGGGCCAGAAATACACACATGACTGCAGAAAACCAGTGACAACTGTTGAACACACGGTTCCTCCTTGTGTAACTAAGTTATTATCGGTTCTTTGGGATGAACCGCAGACACTTCTGATAATACACATTGAGTCCTGGGCAGGACCTTTTGATACGACTTCTGCCCAGAGGTCACTCCGCAGGCCACCCCCGATTCACAGAGCTCCGCAGGGCCTGGAGGCCTCCTCGCCATGGCTGCTGGGCTGGGTGCCCGAGGACTGGAAGGTTACCTGGACTCTAAGGACAGCAAGTTCCCACGCTGCTCTGCAGAGCAGAGCCTTCCATTCAGGCGTGCAGAAAAGAGGGACCCTCACCTTAGCCCTAGAAACGGCAAATCAGCAAAATCTTTAGACAGAAACGTCTCTGAAATCATAGTGTAGTGAGGAAGAGTCTGCCAGTAACAAATCACAAGCTGAAAAAAATTACACCGTTTTTGTGATTTGACAGCAATAGCCGGCATCACAATGCACGAGGGGTTCGCCTCGTAGCAGCCACGGGCTGGGGTGCCGTGTGCCGGGCACTGCAGCCGCTTGCTGTGGGGGTTCGGGCAGGACTCCAGATGCGCTCGCTGCCCCCCCCCCATTCTTCCCCTTTCATCTCTAGCAAACAGGAGGGTTGGGCCGAGGAGACGGTTTTGGCCTCTGTTTCAAACATAACCTCCTCAGGCGTTCGGGGAATCCCTCTCCTATCATGCACTTAGCCTCGCAGTTAGGCCTCCTTTTAATGAATAAAACACAACCCTTTAGGGCTGCCAGGGCTGTTTCATTCCTAACTCTTCCTGAGAACTCAGCCGAGCTCTGCCGGCTAAACGAAGGTGAGCCGAACAGCTCGTGAATCAGGGGCTGAACCTCCACCGGACGATGCTCTGAAGGGCGGGGATGGGGGCAGGGAGATCAGGTTCACTCGTGTCTAGTTCTTCCGATTTGCAGAAATTAAAGCTGGGCACTCTCCAGGACAGGGACAGAGGCGGGGCAGCGGGTGCTCTCAAGTGTCGTGGGTGCAGCCTTGTGGATGGCGACCTGGCCGCCCGACTAATGAAATCGCACAGGCCTGATCAGCAAGCCCTCGCCGAGACTCTTTATTATGGAAATGCATTTGTGTGAGTGTGTGCACGCGCACGTGTGTGTGTGCAAACACACAGAACGTCGTGGAAGGGTGCATGCACCAAACCGAACACTGGTCATCTCAGCTGTGTGGAATTAGAATAGTCAGAAAAATATTAGCTTTTCCTTTATACAGTGATATACATTTTTAAATATTATAAAAAGCGCGGAATGCTTTTTTAATAAAAATGAGAGTTTTAAATCATGCTTAAAACTACTTAAAAGACCAGGAGGCAGGGGTGGCCGTTACCACGCATCATCGCCAGCGATACGTGACCCTAACACGACTCAGCTCTGGGGAGACAGGTGTGGGAGGAAGGAAATGACACCGAAGTGCCCCCAAGGGGCCCGGAGGGGTCTCGGCTCGGTGGCAGCTCCACGCCGGCCCTCGCGAGGCTCTCGTAGAGCGGGCCGTGGAGTGAGCGAGCTCACGCGGCTTCCTTACGACACCGCCGCTCCAGCTGATAAACTTCGCGAACAAAAGAAAAGCCGCTTTATCAACAGTGCAAAAGCAGCTTTGTCCAAAGAGCCAGGCAAACGCAGCCGGCGTGACCAGGGCTGGTTTCTCCGTTCCGCGGCCACCAGCCAGCGAGCCGTGATGTCACCAGCCAGCGCACCGCGATGTCGCCAGCCAGCGCACCGCGATGTCACCAGCCAGCGAGCCGCGATGTCACCAGCCAGCGCACCGCGATGTCACCAGCCAGCGCACCGCGATGTCACCAGCCAGCCCACTGTGATGTCACCACAGCACACCGTGATGTCACCAGCCAGCGCACCGTGATGTCACCAGCCAGCCCACTGTGATGTCACCACAGCCCACTGTGATGTCACCAGCCAGCGCACCGTGATGTCACCAGCCAGCCCACTGTGATGTCACCACAGCCCACTGTGATGTCACCAGCCAGCCCACTGTGATGTCACCACAGCCCACTGTGATGTCACCCGGCCAGCATGCCGTAAAGAGCTCGGGACCCTCCGGGGTGTCCGTTTGTGCGGACGGACGTAAAAGCAGGGAGTCCAGGCTGTTACCACGGGCTCACTGACGTCATCCTCGCTCCAACGCGATCTCTCATTTTAACAGTAGATTATTTGATTTCACTTGGAAAATAGGGTCTGTAGAGTTAGATAAGGCTAAACAACAAAACTGATATCCGAAAATGCTGGTAACCAGGGGTTGGGTGGACATTTTGCTAGATCTTGTAGGAACTACGTAATCCTTTATACCTGTAATGTACCTATTTTACAAAATTTTTTGGCATGAAAAATAAAAGTAACAATAATATCGATCTCTATTAAATGCCTATTTAACACCATACCCCTCATCTTACCTAGTCCCGAAAATAGCTCTGCAAGGTCGAATTGTGCTTATTGCACAGATGACAAAATGATGTGGGAAAGTCGTGAGCTGCCATGACCAGGTAGATGATCCTGAATTAGACCCCTCTCCCATCTCCCAGGCCCCCACCCGCTGTGAAACTTAGCTCCCCCTGACTTGTAATTTTTCACGTCTGATAAACTCCAGGTGTCAACATGGTTTTGAGAACAGAATCGTGTATTCGCTTATGTCCCACAGGGCCGAGCACGGTGCCTGCCACACAGAAGCTGCCTGACGTGTGTTTTAAGGACAGACGAATGAAAAATAAACGAACGAACAGCCGCCAGTCCCAGGCCCCCTTTGACAGTGAAATCAGAATTCCTCCTGATGGGACGACTGAGGAGGCCAGAAACAGTGGAAGACAGAACACAGGAATTCCTCACAGCAGAGTCAGAGACCAGCTTTGAGACGAGTGTCATGCCAGCCGAGAGGCGACAGCAAGTCCTAGCATTCCAGACGAAGGCACCACAGGGGCCCTCCAGAGCCCCGGACCATCAGAGCCCCAGGCGGATGCTGAGTGGGGGGGACGGTAAAAAGGCTGGGGACCCGCTAGGTGGGTTTCCTTTCCTGTGTCGCCCGCCCAGCTGTGACCTGAGTGCTCTTCCTTCAGGCAGGGTGGGCCAGGTACGGCCAGCACTGTCAGATCCAGCAGTGGACATGCTCAGCTCACCATGACAGTAGCTTGGCTCTGAGCGTGAGGCGCCTGCCCAGAGTGGGGCGTGGCCCTGCCGTCCTCACTGAGCTCAGGTGGGAAGGACGGAGTCTGACAGGGAGCTGTCGCCTTGGGTCCAGAACAGACATTTGAGTAGCCACCACCTGATAGCCATAGGTGCTCAGAAATCTTTGTTCAATGAATGAATGAGTGAAAAAATGAAGAAGAGGATAAAAAGAAAAGAAATACAAGTCACATTTTATAGATGCGAAACCAGCTCTTCCTAGGAACTTGCTCCTGTTCTCTTCATCAGTACAAATGCTACGCATATCTAGAGCCTGGTTCAAACCCACTCCACCCTCTTCAGAGTACTGGGCATGTAATTGTCATCTGTGAGGCTCTTGCATTATTCATATTTTAATGTGTTTGTGGACTGTCTCCTTCATTAGATCATAGGCATCTTGCAGTCTAAGACTTTGTCTTATGTTTTTTTTGTTGGTTCCATTACCCCTAGCACACAGAACTGAGGTATGGCTGGCACCCTCTCACTTCCTGTGCCTCCAAATACAAGAAAAGGAGGAAGTAAAGATTCACGAGCTAGAGGAACGGTGGAAAAGATGGAAAGAAAGAAACAAGAGGTTTTCATGGCAAAGAAAAAACATGTTTTGTACAACCCAGCTTGTGCTAAAATTAAAATAGAAATGGCTTTCAAGTTGGCATATGTAATTACAATTAATTAAATATTCTGTTACCCAAATCATTTAATTACCAACACTTCCCACAGTCTCTGAGTTGATTTAATCACAAATGCCATAAAAATTAGAGAAGTGGCGAATGCATGGCCTCTCAGTACATCGACGTTACAAATGAAACTCAACCAGTGAGGGGAGGGTGGAGGCAGAGAGAACAGAGGTAAACAAATGCCACTTTAGGCTCCAGTCTGCTGAGACCTTTGTCTCAGAGTAGGGGAGAAAGGAGAGAGAAGAGCAAGATCATTAGGGAAATGCACCCAAACTAGCGTGCCACCGACCAGAAGTGGTTCTGGATGCAGCAGCGGACAGCGGACAGCGGAAAGCCCATGGGCTTAAGAGTCAGAGAAACCCGGTCCAGCCCAGCACTAGCAGTTACAAGCCAAGCAAACCTTCCTGATTTGTTTTTTTCTCATTCATAAAACTAGAGAAAGAATAATACAAATAAGGCCCATGATATGAGGTCACTGTGGGGATGAAATAAGCTAACGCACGTAAACCACTCGGCACGGTGAATGGCCCACTCAGTGTTTGTTAATTGCCTGCTCTGAATTTGAAAACCACTTGTTTAAATCGGCAGGGAGAAAGCTGGGAGGAAGGCAGGGCTACAGGCGCCCTGTGTATCGATTCCCCGAATGGCTGTCTCTCTAAGATGATGCTGGTGCTGATAAGCTTGCTCCGCCTGTCACTGTTATGCCACTGTGCCTCCTTCCTCCATTCCATCCGTCCAGCTGCCCGACACCTCTCGTCCTGCTTCCCCATCGGCCCTGCCGTCTGTCTCACCTGTGGGTCTCCCTGCCTTGTGTACGGAGTCCTCTGTGCTGCCGATGGGCCTTCCCCTTCTTTCACATTTTGTTTTCTTGGCTAAGTGACTATCTGTCTATCTCAGGCAAGCGTTTTTATATCAATAGGCCAAGTGTGTGTCATAGAGAAATCGAAGTGTTCTGTGGACTAAAAGCGTCGTTGTTGGTTGAGATTTAGTGTACCAGGGCAAGGGACAGGACTCAGCGACCTGAAACATTAGAGTAGGAAGCGTCCCACCACATGCCCCAGTCCTCCCTCTCTCCACTGTCCTGGGGTCAGGTGTAGAAACCGAGGCACAGAAAAGCGGACGCTTTCCTTGTTCTAACTCCCACGGCACCAGCAGTCAGCCCCAAGCTTCCGCTTCCCGCCTGATGCTCTTTTTGTGATAAACCACTGCTTTCTCACGGCGATTTGTAATTTTATACAGTACTGCTTATTGCCCAACCCCCCCCCCCCCCGCAGAATAAAAAGACTGAAAAAGAGGTTGCCATGGCTATTCTAGGTCGCCAGCCCTCCTCATTCTCTCAATGGCAAATGCTCCCACGCCAATAACCTGTGGTCACTGTTCCTTACCATTGTCACTGCTTCCTACTCAGCCCCTCCCTCTTGTCACCTTTATAGGTGCTGCTGAGGCTGGCCATGGGCTCACCACGGGGATAAGAGACCTGCTTCCTTAGACAGGTAACAAGAGAAATCCCTAGAAAACAAGAGGTCTGCCACGTGCCCACACACACCCTGAAGTTAAAGGTGTATGAGACAGTCACCCTGCAAAGGGCTGATCCTAGCACGTGACCCAGAGGTCGGAGCTGACTTAGAAGCCATATCTGGAAGTTGTTCAGTTGGAAGCTCCCCGGGCAGTTCCATCTCGAGTATGCTCGCCAGCACACAGATAAACTGCAGGGTCTCTAATTTTTTCCTTAGACTTCGAGCCAGGGCGATGGGTGACCTGGACCAGTTTGGGAATTCTTCGGTGGAGTTCTCACGTTTGCCTGCGACATCAGCCAGATGGTTTCAGCATTCGGCAAGGGCAACTTTTCTTTTCGGGGCTTCATTTCTGCATGTGTAGGATACGTGTTATCAGGTACTTGGCAGGCGGTACGGAGTGGCAGGGCGGTCACTCTCTCGTATGGAGCGGATCTGAGAATTTTAATACCCCCCCGCCACATCCAGCTGCACGGATACAGACATCGCAGGAGTCCTCAGCGGTCACCCGATTGTCCGCACTCTCGCTCGACACTGTGCTCAGCCCTGCTGCGGAAACTTTCAGCCAGACAACGGGTCTCATTCATCGTGGGCTATTACAGTCCACAGAGGCCTGTAGATTACTGAGAAGAGAGGGAGCATTATCCGCGTTTGGATTCCTGAGTGTTTATTTTAGAAATACAAAAAAAAAATCAATTTCAATCCAGGGGGATTTATGTTCCCCCACACAGAAATCTGGCATGCTCGGTCTTTGAGGGCTGCTTACTCCATGTTACTGCTTGGGAGTCACCTAGCTAGGTGGCTCTCGGGTCACACCATGGGTAGTGGCCTCACCTCTCCTGTCCCCCTCTACCTAGGTCCCCACAACTGAACCTTCCCTTCACTTGATGGGTCATCCTTGCTCCAATTCCCAGATCAATCCAGAGGTATGAAAGACAGTGACTAAACAGTCTTACCGACAGCTGGAGTGAGCACCCTGCTGAATTGAGATCCAAGGGCCTAACACTAACCACTGCCCCCTCTGTCATCAGCATCAGGACGTGACATTCCTGGCAGAGTCACGTGAAAACAGTGATGGTCGCGGTAGCAATAACAGCTAACACTTGAAATGGTCTATTAGGTCCTAGGCAATGTCCTAAGCACTTTATATAAATAAGTGCTTTTCAGAACTTCCACTAATAGCTGAGCCGTGACCACCCTACCCCCCTGGACTGGACGACCACTCGATTCTTTGCTGACAGCCCAATGATCCTGTTGTTCCCAATCCCTCTTCTAGGACTACAGATCTGCCCCTGAACCCCGCTTCGAGGGCTGGGACCAGACGCCCGTGGGCAGAGTCCCAGGTCATGACTGTATTGTCTTCTGCCTGATTTTCAAAACTCCTGCCCCGCCCCCGACCCCAGAACCACAGCGCTCTCTGTGACTCTTCACCAAGGTGGCCTTTCTATTTGAACCCTGAGCCTCGTCACCAGGACAAACCCAGGCTTGGTTAGGGTAGCTGCTATGTCAGGTCTTTACCTGAGGCAAGAATCTGGGGGGAAAAATCACAAGATGGCAAGACTGTCCAATAATGAGTTCCTTTCAGAAACTCCCTAACTGACATGCGTTGGGTATGACTTAAAAGCAACTCTATTTAGAGCAATAATAAATAGCATGACAGGGCATGTCCATTATGGATCTTACAGATTCAGTTCTGGAAATTCATAAGAATAGATCTTAATCTGTATTAATCCAATGTTTAAGAAAGTAAGTCATAATGAAAAATGGCTGGGACATTCAAGACAGTACCCTGGGCTTGTCTTCTGTGTATTTCTGTTGCTGTCCTGCATCCTGACTTCTAACGGCCCCTAATAAACAGCATGCTGGAATACGCTTACAGAGGAGACGTCGTTATTACATGATGTAGTTGTCAACTGTTCGCTCGTTACTCCCGGCATTCAGGGATCCACAATAATGCAAGCAAAGATTACACAGATAATTAAAACGTAAAGAGAATCCCATATCATTTTTAAGCCATTTAGTTCCTCCCACACCAAATCTTTGCTCTTAACTCACAAATACATAGACTCCTCTGAGCTGCACTTCTTCTTTCTACTCATATACCTTCCCTATGGTGGAGGGTGATAGGACTGATTTATAAAATCATCAAAAGACAGAGAGTAGCACAAGAAAAAACGTTAGAGAAGCCCTGAGCAACCCGCAACCTGAATTAATCATGCCTGGGTGACAACGAGTGAGAGGCAATGCCTTTATACCTTTGTGATAGGTTCATCTTTAAGAATGAGCCAGGAATCAGCTATTTGGTGCTTGCACAATTAACTGCTGGACGAACTCCTGTGCGGCTCCAAGAAGAAATCTTCCACTACGGGAGAAATGTCGGATCTAATGCCATCTGGACTCCTTTTCATTGTCTAAAGCTTGTCTCGGCTGTGACTTTGGATTAGATCTCTTGGCTCGGGCCTCTTATCTGTACATGTAGCCTCGTGATCACCACCAGACCTTGCTCTTCAGAGAAGGAGATGTTGCATATAATGAGGGCGGAGTGAGCATCTTCCCCAGAGAGGGCAAACTTAGGAAAGACTCGTGGATCCCCAGGGCTCCTCCCTGGCTCGTCAGGCTGCACCTGAGCCTCTAGTCGCTCCTCTCTGTGAAGGCCTATCGCATGCAGCTGGGCAGCTGTGAGTCCCGCTCTCGTGCAGCCAGGAGTACAGGCTTTCCGGTGATGTCCCTAAGACGCTGATGCTGAGAGCATCTCAGAACAGGGTGGAGACAGCAAGAACAAACTTCCTTCTATGCGGACACCTGCTGGAAGAGATGTCTCACAGATCCGCTCTTATTTAACTGGACAGGAGAATGAATCACATGAGGTCTCTCAGGCATGAACAATAACCGATCGTGACCCTCGTCAGGGATGCTCATCGGGGACTTCCAGAGAATGTCTAACCTCCTTCCGGGGAAAAAGTCAGGATTTCCATCATTCTTGTATTAGGACCCCAAATACAAGAGGCCCCACTTGGGCCAACTCTCCTTCAGATGGCTTCCTGGTGACTGGGCTCTTATGTGTGTGTGGCCTCAGGCTAGGTCTTAGCACAAAAGGACCACCTAGCAAAATGCCGCCAGGTGGTGAACTGCTGTTGAACTAGTTGGTTGCAGGTCACAAGGCCTGCATACTGGCATGTTGGGGGAAGGGGAAGTTAGGGTGCCAAAGCCCTCCTGCTGAGATTAGAATGTCACCAAGTCATCACCACATTTTAGCAGGGTCCCTCCCTGGATCACTTGGAAGACTAACAAACAACTAGTAGCTGAGTCCACCTTTCAACAAATCGCTCACCCATAATTAGGCCAGAATCCCTACTCATTTGCATCCAGAATATTGTTTATCCAAACAGAAGTATCAACTATCCTTATTTTATTCACCTTTTAACTCTGACTCTTTCTATGGGAACACATTTTATTAAATGAATTATTTTCTTCTTGATTCTTCTCTTTTTCTCAGTACCAACATCTCAACCATCAGCAAATTCTATCAAATTTACCTTCAAAATTATACCTGAATCTGATCATTCTTTCACCTCCACTCCGCATACCTCGGCCTAAGCCCCCGGCATCACTCACGGGAAGCGGCGTCTGCTTCTGCCCGTGCTCCGTTCACAGTTTATCCTCTACCCAGCAGCCAGAGTGGTTCCTTTAAATTCCAAGTCATATCGTGTCACTCTGCTGGCTTCCCAGCTCACACACGTTAAAGGATGAGGCTTCACCATGACCTGCCAGACCTTTTATGGTCTCGTCCCAGCTCACTTTGCAACTGCGCCCTGGACCCCCACCGCAGCCACGCTGGCTTCCAGGCTCCCTCCCGCCTCGGGAGATGCAAACTCGCTCGCCGTTCCTTCAGCAATTCTCCTCGCTACTCACCTGGTGCCCGTCCTCATTTCACTCTGGGCTCCACACAGATCTCCTCTGTCAGAGAAGCTTTCCATAACTATTTAATTGAATTCCATTTTGCCCTTACCTGGCTGATTTTCTCCATAAAACCTGGCAACTCCATCAGCATGTAAGTTCGCTGAGTGTAAGCTCTTTTCCAGATTTCTTTACTGCGATCTCCCAGTAGCTAGAACAGTACCTGGCAGGTAATATGAGTAACTAGGCACTTCCAGACATGGACATTTTCTTTACGAGGAGAGCCTGAAGGTTTTAGCTTTGTATATGTTTTACGCAGCCTAGATTCAAGGAGAGGTTTGGGGCCATTGAACAAGAATTCCTGGTCCTGAAACTTTCTTCTTCCTTTTTCTATGTACGGCCTGCATGTTCTGGGAAAACCCCGAGTGCACCCTTCTGGAATTCTCGCTGTGGGCTGCAAGGGCAAGGAGCTCGTTAAGTACTCGGACTGCTGCCCGGAGGGAGAACTTAGGGGAACGCGGTTGTTAAGCCAGGTGCTGCCATCATTATCCCCAGCACCACTGCTGCCAAGATTTTTGACAGACGTTCGATTCAAAACTTGCCTGTCCGTCTAATTGAGAACCCTGATTCCAAAAGCTTACATTGCCCAGCCTTTCTCAAAATACTTTACTGAAGGCCCTTAGTTAGTGGTCCCTCACAATGTGGAAACAGCCGTTGTCAGGCTTCTTTCGGTCCCTTCCATTTCTTCCGGCCTCAACTTACGTGCATGTTCACCCTTTGCAATATAATGCTCTCAGCCATCCGTTAAAGGCTCAGTGCTCAATATTCATTGTCTCACCCATCTCATCTAATTAACAGTGTGTTATAACCCATGATACACACACACACACACACACACACACACACACACACACACACATCTATAAGTAGGATGTTGGGTTAAAATTACTATAAAATGACAGAAACAAAAAATTAACTTTCACAGAATTAAACATGCAATTCCTGGCCCTACCAGGTAGAGGCGCTTTGTGTGACACCATACAACTGGCTCAGGTGCCTTGGAAAACCTGATGACGACCTAACTGGAACGTCCAAGCATGCCATTCTCACTTTAATTATTGTGATATCTACTTATTTAGCGATACCTTTATTCACTGACACTTTGGATAACAAAAGAATCCAAAGTAGCTGATAAAGAGACATGCTATAGGGTAAAATAAAACACATGAAATTTGGATAAATTGGTCAAAGGAAAATAGCTAGGGGAAAAGATGCATCTGCAAAATTCACGCTCTGACGTCTAACGCCCTAGCAAAGGCCAACTACAAGTTCAATTTCAAACTTCCTGGCAGCCCATGTGAGACTGAGAAACAATCAATTATGTGGTTTGCATTGTCCATAAGATAAAAATAAATGTGTTGTCCAAGAGAAGTGTCCAGGTGACAATGCCAAATAAGTTCTCCTAAGTGTCTTCAAAGGAAGGACACAGTAAGAGAAAGATGAATACAGCACCCAACAGCACCCTCCATCGCTCCCTGCGGAGAGGGTGCAATGGGGCAGCCTGACCAGTGTGGCAAGCAGTTTTCACCCCGTGAGTAGGAGAAGGAGGAGGCTCAGCAATGCAGTGACCGTCTTTATGTATTTTTTGTCTTTCGGCTTGGACTTTAAAAAATCTTTCCCATATCTAACGCTGGAATAAAAAAAAAAAAACTACTTTTTAGTAATGTAGCTCTTTGTTCATGAAGTTAGGTTACAAGTGGGCCCTCTCTAGCCTCTGGGGTTGTGCTGAGAATTCTTCGTATTAAAGAGAGGGAGAAGTACATTACTGACCACAAAAGCCTCATAGCACAGGTTAAAGAAATGAGCTATCCGAGGTGCTGAAGTCTATCACTACGGGAAGCAAATAGAATTTTGCACCCAATTCACCTCGGTTCAATAGACAGCTATTGAAAACCTAATGTGTGTTAGGTACTGTTAAGCTAATACTTAAGATTAATAAAACTCTGACCCTGCTCAACCCAGTAGGTCGTGACCAGAGGAGACAGAGAGTAGATGCGATAATCCTTACCCAGAGCCACGCCCTCTGGCAGCCAAGGGCAGGGGCTTCTAACCCTTCTCAGAGGGAGTGGGAACAGCAGCCTGGAGGAGGAAATTCCCCGCGTCTTGAAGGACACTTCCACCACCACTGCCCCTGACCCACACAAGTAGCCTAACTGGGTCGAGGGGCACCAGCATCGTGTGCCCACACATGCGTGTGATCTCCACGTGGAGCTGGAGGCGGGTGGCGTCGCAAACCTAGGGTGCGGCATAAAGAAAGCAGGGAAGCATGATCCGGCAGGATAATGGCTGTATAACTGAAATGAGGTTAGGGACAGAGAGCCGCAGGAGACCCAGAGGCCAAATCATGCGTGACAGACAGGCTTGGACTTTTCTCGTAAGCAGCAAGGAGCCACTGGAGTGGGCATGACCATATCTGCATTCTATATTGCCCTTAAAGGACCACGAGGAAAGGATTGGGTTGGCAGCCGGGGTAGGGACGGGAGAGAGGGAAGACCTGGAGACTGGCCGGGATGTTGCAGTGGTCTAGGAGAAAGGATGGAGGCCAGAAACAGGGCCAGGGAAGCTGGAAAGAGGGCAGAGGGATGGTTCTGAGAACGCTTAGCAAAGACATTAACAGAACCTTTTAACCTCTTGGGGGGTGAGGGGTGAGGGAAAGGAGCCTTAGGTGTTTCATTTCCAACGGGTGATGATGCTCCAAGAGGACCCAGAAGGGGAAGCACATGCAGATTAGGGCCCTTCACCCGAAAACAGGCCACTTTTTAGATAGATGTTAGCCCCGAACACCCACTTCCGTGGTCATGCTTAGCACCCTGGATGTGCTCTAAGTTGTGACAGGAATTCCTCCACTGCATCAGCCTCTGGGTGGAAGGCAGTATCGTGAGTGTCGTGAGTGGGAGGTGTTCAGAGGTAGGAATCAGGGGTTCCTGGCCTCCTCCGAGCTATTGCTGAGTGATAATAACACTGGTCGCCATCAGTCACCAACTCTCTGAGCCTCAGCTTTCTCATATGTCCAGTGGGTGTTTGGCAAGGCCTGTGTCCCACCTCACCGTCCACGTGAAGACCAAACACAGCACTTTATTGGATGATGCTTTTAAAACATATGTGCTATTCCAGGGCAAGATACTGTTGTTGTTATTACAGGAGGGGAGAACAAAATAGAGAGTGCTAAGAGAGGGATCTAGAAATGCCAGGATAGTTCTGCACAACCCGGAGAACTTTTTAATCATTCCCCTCCTCCTTTCCATTTTCTTCTTAGCTGGCAATAAAAATACATAGAAATATGACCACAGAAGTGCTGCCAAATCCAATATTCATAATATCTATTCAATATTCAGCAATACACATGCAATGTTGCAGATGGTTGTGGGATGCGATGGTCTCTTTCCAATAGTTCCAAAGGGGAAAACAAAACATTATAAGACAACAGCCAGGCATTTGATGCATCCTGACTGTCTAAGTGATACGAGAGTCAGCAATCATGCGCCAATTAAAACGTAATTATGCACACAGACCACCCAGGAGTAAGTAACATTTCACAGATGCATGCTAAATTACTAAACACCCTTTCAAATAAATTGTGACCATCATTTGCTATTTTCCCAAAAACATTATTACTAAAAAAAAAGTCAAAGTACAGTGTTATGTATTGCCTAGTGAGTTAATAGCATGCATGCCATAAGAGATTGTTACCACAAATTGGGGTGGGGGGTGTGCTAGCCACTAAGTAGTCATGTTACCATGCAGGGTCATTAAACAATTTATGTAAATGTGTACCAGCAGACACATTGCCCGACAAAAGGCCATATCTCTCTTGGTGATGCAGACCGTTTAGCTCTGGGGTATCTGGTCAGTTTATCACAGATCTAATCAGTGCCACTTCACTGTAATCCCCACCTGCACGTAAATATGCAAACCTCTATCCCTGGCATGACTTCGGTCACCCCTCAGCTCAGTCAGATCATGGCCATGGGCAGAGGATCAAGAACATGGTGGTGTTGGACTTACTGGTCTGAAAATTGGAAGAAGAAGAGAGACTGAGCTGTGTGAGAACATACATCGCAAAGTAGACCAGTGGTTGAATCCTCATGGTCACCGTTCCTCAGCACCCGTCACTCAGCTCCACAAAGCCAGGCAGCTCCAAGAGGTGGCCCTAATGGCAACATCCTGGGGCCATTTCGTGAACTGTGGCCCTGACCTCTGTCGGCTTGTTTATGAACCCCCAACACTAAACCACTCCTTATCATCTCTGCCTTACCCCAGCTGACATGGGGCCAAGTACATGATAAACATGCAAAGCATTTTTGCTGAACACAGGAAATCTTTAAGTAGACGCCATTTTCTGGCCTTGAAATGTCCTGGCACCTTAGGAACCCCTGCTGGCAGCCTGCCTCCTGCGTCAGATGCCCTACTCACTTACAGAGCAGGGAGAGGGCGTGCGAAACCTGCATGTCCTCGCACTTTATATTTACGAATAAATTTCATTCTTCATGTAACTTAAGCTTTTTTTTTTCTTTATTCAGTATCTTGGGGATCAGCCACTAGTCAATGGTGACGTGAACAAATTAGCAAGTATTTATTGAGTGCTAACTGGGAGTGAAGCTCTGTGCTAAGTACAGTCGAAGGATTTTTTAAAATCACAATTCCACCTGAGAAGATTAAAGAGATACAGATGGAGTAATTTGAAAACAGTAATAAAATGACATATGTGTTTAAATGATCGTGGAATTTCTATACAATTTACGTACTCTTTACTTTCAAAACTATCTTCGTCAACATATAATAAAACACATATGTGCAGAAAACAATTAAAGTAATAACAGGTCAACATCAAGAAAATGAAGCAATAAGATAATTACGTTCCCAGTTTGGGAAGTACGGTTGCTGCCACCAGCAGGAAGGCATGTTTTAAGATTCCCAGCAGCCAAGGCAATAAAAGGAAAGAGAACGTGAGAAGGTATAAGGTCTTCATGATCGCTTAAGAGGAAGCCTTCTATGGTGCCAAGAGAAGCAAGCATCTTCCCGATATTAAATTCTAAGAGGAATTTATAAGGCGGATCATTGTATCAGGAACATTGAACAACACAATGGACAATATCTTCCACAATGGTTTTTAGAGAACATGAGGAAATGGTTTTCATTTGGCTGATTCTTAAAATGGCCTTTCATAAAAGTCACAGGCATGACAACCAACATGACCGAGTGAAGATCTTTCTGCAGGGAACGGAGTTAATATGGGCCAGGAACAAGGCATCCGGAACAGCCCAGTGAGAAGCAGGGAGAGAACTTAGTAAACATTAAGGAATAAATGACCGGCATAAACTTCGATAAAACAAAATTTGTCAGTTATTTCAACTAAGCTTTCTTCTGGAACTTAAAAGCACTCACTTTCATACAGGATACTGACAAATACTAGAATGTGGAATGGAGAGTCACATGCTTGGCATAAACATGCAAATACGGCCAAGCCGATATTTTGTTATGAAAGTTAAAAAAATTAATCATTACTCTTGCCTAAACTAAGGGCCACAGAAAGGGCTTTGGACAGGGCCAGCTTTTTCCTAATTCCTGGGTGCGAAGGCAAGAAGATGAGTTTGGGGTGGTATGCTAAAGGGCGAATGGGTTTGGGGCAGGGAGGTAAAATAAAGCTACTCTAGTTATGTGCAATATATGATGAAAGACTCACCCTACCTACGGATTTCCTGTCCTCCCTCAGCTCATGCCGTTATGAACTCCCCACCCCGGGGCCAGGAGAGGGGTGAAGCTTCCAGCTCCACCACTGGGGGCGCGCTCTCTGGGCTTCCTGCCTCCCCAAAGTTGCAGGTAAAGTACTCAGTAGGAACAGCAGAACCTTAATCAGCTGTCACCTGCTTAGACCGAGAAGGGACATGGACATAACCAGGCTCAGGGATCACAAGCTTACTCTCTGCAGGCCACATCTGTCCTGCAGATGTGTTTATGGGGCCCAAAGAATGATTAAAATATGACATTTTCACATAAAATTCCAACTTTTCAGTTCTCTCTCAAAAAAAAACAAAACTGAGAACTTTTGGCAATACCAGGCTCATGCTACCTATGGCAGCCATGGGCTTGAGCGGACGAGCCCCCGCCCCTTAGTCACAGCAGGCGTCCCCGCTCTGCCCCGGTCCCCACCGCTCCCTAGCATGTCCCAGGCCCGCTTCGCCCATTTACATGAGCTGCTTTCTCCTGTGATCATTTGAGTTATTCATCTTTCCTGATCCAATACTCTCATTTTATGTCCCAAAGAGGGGAAGAGACTTGCTCAGAGCTGCACATCCGATTAGTGGCTGAGCCAAAGGTGACCCCGGCTGTCCAAGCGCCCAGCTCTCGCCCGGCAGATCTAAGCCTCTCGGCAGGCATGGTGGGACTGGGGCGTGGAGGTCAACCCCGAACAACTAAGACGAGTCAGGAAACCATCGAAGGCAAGCTTGGCTCAGTTCACAGTGTTTTGCCCTGGGCTGGCTCTGCCTGCCATAATATTTTTACAGCATCCTCCAGAAAAATCAATTTGTTTAAAACAGCAACTGATTTTGCCCTGGGTAAAAATGTTTTGCATATGCAAAAAGGAAAGGAGCATTGTGTTTTCTTTCAAACTCTTTCTAGCCCATGAACAAGTAGATACATTCACCGCACACACACAATTGCTCAAGAATATTTTTTTGGGAGAGCGACAGATTTAAAATGGAAGGATATGGGGTTTTATTTAATTCTTGAAGCGCATTTCTCTCAGCCACATAATCTTTTTTGTTATAATATTCGAGAATAAGCTTGTCACTATTTTATGCTAAAAGAAAAAAAAATAAAAAAGCTCATGGTCTCAGCTCTCTTTTAGGAGAAAGATGCAAAGGAAGCGGAGGTAGGAATGGGTTGGAGACGGCTCTGCTCTGTGTAGATGAAGAAGGCGCAGGCGGAGCATTTCCAAGCTGCTAAACACTGGACGGGGATAACAGGCCACGTGTGTGTTGCCAATTATGATGGTAACAATCATGACAACAGCCCTCACAGCAGTCTCAGTGCTCCCCGCCGTGGGGCCTCCCTCACCCGGAAGCCAGAATCCAGCGACTCCGGGGCTGTGGGTCGGGTCGGGCAGCCCGAGCAGCCCTCAGAAGGAAAGGCAGCCTGGGTCCCTCTGCTTAAGGCTGGTCAGCATGGTTTCCTTTCTAAAACGGAGCCCCTGGTTTCCGGCCTTTTCCCCTGGCAAATGCCCCTCCCCAAGAGTGTGCCACGCAGACGGCACGAATGATCAGCATGTTCACCTCGCTCCCCGCTTCAGAATGTCCCCCGCCCCATGCCTCATTTTCAGCGCGGGTCCCAGCCCTCCTTTAAATGCCCTTCTCGCAAAGGCGCCTCTGATTCACGGCCCCCTCCACCTGTCGGGGTTATATTTTACTCCCTCTCTCCACTTCCAGCTGTTGCTTGTGATTCCTTCCTAGCACTTGCTTCACTCAGCCTGGGTTTATAGTTCTGGTTTAGCTGTCGCCACCACCTCTAACTAGATTGTGAGCTCCCCGAAACCTGGAACCATGCCTCAGCTCTGTGTGTACCCTCGAACCTGCCGATCTTTTTGGCAATAGTAAGCGCCCGATAAATGTTTAATGAACACAGGGCTCCATTTTCTAAAAAACAGCTGCTTTGCTGGAATGAGAAGGACCAAGGTCGGGTGTAAGTTACTCGTGGGAACGCAGCCTCAGCTAATCGGTTTCAAATAATGTATGGGGGCCACTGGCCCTCGCCCTCACCCTCCTCCACCATCCCAGGGCAGCCGGTGGCTTGGCACCCCAAGAAGACCGAGGCGGGCAACGTTAATCCTCGCCGTTGCGTCTTTTCTCCTTCGCTTCCTCCCTTGCCCAGCAGAGCGCCTGTCCCTCTGACAGCTCACTCACCTGGACCTCACCTCACGCCATCACCTGCCCCTTCTTGCCCTTGCCTGCTGCTTTCCCTGTCCAGTGGCCTGTTCCCTCCTACAGCAAGCAAACTCAGCCTTCGCCCCCACCAAGACAGCCTCCCCTGTCCTCAGGGTCACCTTCCTCTTCTTTGCCATTGGCAGAGCTCCTCTGCCCACCCCGGCCCGTCCACCCTCGGTCTTCCCATCTCAGGAAACGTGTCGCCACCGGCCTGAAAGCTCAGACGCCCTCGTCCCCCTTTGCTTCACGCCCTGCCCAAGTCTCTCGGTGGCCGCCCTCGTTAGCTCCGGTCCAGAGCACCGCCCCATTGGCCCACTTCTCGCCCCCTCCTCTCAGGCCTGGAGCACCTCGGCGGCACCCAGGCGTACCCCCACTTCCTCTCCCTCCTACTCCATGACCTGGATCCCTCCTGGGAGCCACGGGGATTGTAAATCGTGGCTGGACCACTGTCCCCCCCGCCCGAGGCTCCTCCCCCGTGGCTCCCTATCGCCCTGGGATGGGTCAGGGGCCCCCCGTGGTCAGGCTGCCACCCGCCTGGCCTTCGCCCACTCCCCCAAGGTGCTCTGCTTCTCCCTGAGTGCGCCATCGGCTGTCCGCCTCAGAGCTTTTCACCTGCTGTTCCTTCTACCGCGGAAGCCCTTCGCCAAGCTTTTCTTCTCTCCCTTCAGGATCCAGCCTGGGGTCACCTCCCAGAGAAGCTCCTTGACCCCTAGTTGAAGGACCTCTGCCCGCAGTTACTTTTCACCACTCCATTTGCCTCCAGGACTCTACACGTGTCCCCCCCACCCAGTCAGGAATTACTAGGCCACTGCGCTGTCCGCGGACCCACTGTCCCTCCCCACCGAGAGGCCACGAGCCGCGCCGGGGCAGGCGTCATCTTTCGGGGCTTCTGGTGCAGATGCAGCCCTCTGCACAGAGGCCACACGGAGAATGCGCTCTGAACGAGACCCCTCGCAAGCGCGCTTTTCAGCCCAAGGCATTTCTCCACAACCCAGCCCTCAATTCCACGGCAGACCGGCGTCCCTTCCCCCGCCCGCTGCCCTGACACGGCGCCTACCTGGCGTTCAGGCGCCTGCACACAGCCTCGTCTCCCCTGTACCTCCACAGCCCTGTGTCATCCACAGCTCTGTCTTCCACCCTCCGTGCCCACTCTTCACGCATGTGTGTTCTAGAAGCCTCCACTCACCCTGCCTCACCTCCACCCCGTCCTCTCCGGCCTCCATGTCTTGGCAAGCGTTCTTTTCTCTGCCTGGGTGAACTTTCCTCTTTCTTTTTTAAGCTGGTAAAATACGATTATGTTAACACGTGTTAAGATTATAAAAGATTAATATTAAAAATAAACAGAGCAAAGCATACGGGCAAGTAGAAATCCTTCAAACCAGTGTTTCCCAAACTGAGATCCACAGACCCTAGGGAAGTTTTGAATTGTGTGCTTTCATTTTGATAGAGATCTTTAGAAAGTAGTTAATGGAAGCATTATCTGGATCATCGAGTTGGCTGCCTCATAGCCAATACTTGATGCAACCACAATGCCTGGGCTTGCATCATTGCATTATTGTTACAGTAACCTTGGCCACAAGTAGGGCTGGCTTGGTTGACACAGGCTAATGAGGAACTAACAGTGGGGACACCATGGCAACTGCTCCTTCCCCTGTCTCACCCCTGCCCCTCCTGCATATCATTACTAACTCTTCTTCCAGCTTCACATTCGCAAGGACCAGGACTAGGCTCTTGGAGCAGAGCCGGAGCTGTTGGAATGGAGCCTTGCTGGGCAGAGGCTGTAGCCTGTTCCCTGAGGCGGGGGACCCCTGGGGGTGAGGGAAGGAATGGGTGGCAACTGTGGAGAGTCAAACCCAGGGAGCAGCGTAGAGGCTTTTTGCCTTGAGTTGAATGAATCAATGAATGAATAAGTTAAAGGAGAGAATTTCGGGCATGGTGGAGATTTTTAAAAATAATACAAAAATATTGTGACCAGCTAGGTTTCAATAAAATTGAAAAAAGTGCATAAAATGAACAAACTTTAAAATATAGAAAATACTATATTTATTACAGATATTCAAAAGGTCATTGAAAAACTCCTTTCAAAGAATCCCAGGGCTGGTCATTTAATGGGTACGTTCTGGTAAATGTTCAAGCAATAATCTCTATATTATATATTTTGCTTCAGAAAACAGAAAATAAAGATGCCCAACTCATTTCATGAGGCTAATATTATGTGAGCCTAGAACTGGAAAAGGGCAGTGCAAGAAGAAGAATTATAGGTTCATTTCACTTATGAATGTAGAAACAAAAATTCAAGATAAAATATTAACTCACTGAATATAACAGTAAATGAAAACAATTAAAAGATTATCATCAAGTAAGAGTTATCCCAGGAGAAAAAAAGTAGTTTAGCATCAGAAATGTATGCTAAAGCACTATATTTATCCAGTGATTACAATTTTAATATATTTAGAAAAAAATCTAATGAAGTATAAGCCTATATGTGATTAAAAAATAACTTTCAAAAAACTAAGAATGGAACGTTCTTAACCTGATAAAGGCTATAGACTAAAACCCCAGAGCAAACCTCATATATAGAGGTTAAAAAATAATACATCAATTTTTTTAAAAAATATGAGAGTATATTTGTCACTTTGAGTTCAGAAAACATTTTTTTAAAAGACTTAAGAAGCACAAAGTAAAAAATTTATAGATTGAACACCATCAAAATTAAAGATTCCTATTCAATAGTGACCACATAGACATAATTAACAGGTCACACACACACTTGGAGGTGAAGTCTTGCAATATAGAACCACTAAGAAATTAATGTCCAGGATACAAAAGAATCTTGCAAATCAATAAGAAAACCCAATAGAAAAGTGGTCAAAAGGAATGGGTAGAAAATTCACAGCCAAGGAAAGCAAACTGGCTAACAAATATCTGAAGAGACAATCCACGCACTATTAATTGGAAATGCTGCCATGCAGAATGATAACGTAATACTTTACACCTATCACGCTGGCCAATGTGAGAAAGCCAGATGCTACCGAGGACTGGCAGGGAAGGGAAACCGGAGAGCAATCTTACTGAAATTATCCACACGCGAGCATTTCATAAGCACCAGGCCCGCTCCTGGAGATGCACTCTTGAGAAAAAGTCCCAGGCACGGAAAATTTCACAGCTTTATCTGCGGCAGCTGGAGATGGGAGGCAGTCTGGGGGTGCATCCTCAGAAGCCAGCAGACGGGAGCGAAGCCAGCGCTGTGCACGCGAGCACAGTTCGGAGGAATGTTGAGACGGGCACTCAGCGACGCGGGCAATTCAGAAACACACGGCAGCAAGTGAACAAAGGAAGGCATCGAATAAAGCGCATTGCTCCATATCATTTGCATCGGTTTAAACCAAACCACAGCACAACGGTATATAATTTACAAACAAAACAAAACAAACACACACAAAAGAACGGATATTCGAGGATGCAAATTACGCACATGGGAGGGAGCCGGGGGAGCAGGAGGAATGGAGGAGAATAAAATGGAAGAATACGAGAAGAGCCTTGGACTGACGCATTGTGATAGTTTGCCATAATTTAAGGGAAGTAATTAATCCAGCTTTTCACATCTTGGGTTTACAGGGGGAAAAGGACAAGCGATAGGAACACTGGGTTGTTATATGCCATCTGTAGATATATTAAAGTCAGAAGAATTGGTGCTGTATCTACCGCTCAGTAGTCAGACTTGCTATTCACTTTACAAGCAGAGATTTCTTCTGGGCAAAAACAATGGTGTATCATAGGAAATTGATGTGATTAATTTGAATGGGGTTTTTCTTTAGTTTTGATTTAATTTATAAATTTATTTTTGTTTTATAACCGTGTAAGGTTTCCAAGTGTTCACAATACAATACAGTTAGTCTTACATTTGCATAGAGTCAAGTACCTTTATAATAAAAGTAATTTAACAGTAGAGTCCTTGAGAATATTTGTCTCTACAAGAGAGCATTTTCCTCTTTACTGCAGTATGCGAACGCTGCTTGAGGGGTGAGAGATGGGAGTGTCATCCTAAGGCACAGCGGTTTGATGCCCTAACACACCTGTGCATTTCTTTTGCTCCTTCCCTAACCGTTTTTTAGAGCAGTTCCGTGAGTTTCACCAAATCCTTCTTGCTTATTGCCTTCCATGGCCCCAAGGCCCCCCATTTCCCTTCGGCATGTACTCGTGAAAGACGTTTCCGACTGAAATTCTCCAAGCGCCAGGGGCCGGTGGTGGCGGCAGAAAGCCCTGGATGTTTGGGAAGCGGCTCAACCCGGTCTCTGTGGCGGGCAGCGGGAGGAAGGCCCGGACGGAAGAGGTGAGGCTCTGTGCTAGAGGGAAGGGGGTGTCGCGGCCCTCTGATGCCACCTGAGAGGTGACCGCTTCCTCCTGTCCGGTCCCCCCAGGCCACGGCAATGGAGACCGTGACATGCCCTTTCACCCCCCGGCACGTGGCGCCTGCGCTCCCCCTTCTTGGAACGCCGCCTCCCCCGTGCCGCCCCCACCCTGCCACTTGTCAAACCCTTCTCAGACTGATCTCAGGCTTTTCGGTCGACGGGGCTCCTTCTCTCACCGTGTGGGTGTGATCCTCCCGCTTCCCTTCCATCCCGAGCCTCTGTTTTGGTGCCGACAGCTCCCTTAGGGTTACGGTGCATTGGGACTGCCATTGCTAAGACCCTGCGGGCAGGTGTGGCCTTTTGTCCACTGGGCCTGCCCCCCCCATGCATGGCGCAGTACTCAATGGTCAAGGTGCGCCCCACAAGTTGTATTTCTATTGCTTCCAGAAAGTTAATTCCTTATTTGGGCTCCATAACTTTTCTTATTAATTCTCCTTATATTAAAAAAAAAATCATTTAATTTTCGCCAATAAGCCTATAAGGTAGCTAGTATTATCCCCATTTTGCAAATCAACAGGCTCAGAGAGGCAATGAAGCCGTCGCTCACGTGGTAACAGACCAGAGCTGGGATTCAAACCCGGGCCTGCCTGACCCTCTCTCCTGCCACCTCACTGGGCCGCCCTCAGCTATTGATCCCGAGTGCACGGTGCTTTTCATTATCGCGATGCCTCTCAAGGAGGACGGGACGTGCGTGCAAAAGCACTTGAGAAACTGTGAAGCACCGTCTGCATTCTACCTGTGAAAATGAGTGTTATTATCGCTGCCTCTCCCACCGCTGTAAGCAAAGGTCAGCTGTGCCCTTACGTGAGTGAATTGCTCTGGCCATTTCCCAAGTAGGGACAGCTCAGTCACCGCGCCTCGCCCATGCTGTCACCTACGAGGGGGAAAGGAGCAGAGAGGTCGAGGAGAGGCTTGTCACGCTTTGCTTCTGAGCTGTGACGACGAGGAGGCTCCGTAGGGCGGGGCGGGGGGCGGGCTGGGGTGCCTGTTCAGGCCGCTGGCGTGGGGATGCGACGCGTGCTCAGGCCTCACAGCTCGAGCTGCTGGAATCCAGGCAGCATTCTCTTCACCAGGCCACGGCTACCGTGCGGGACGGTGACCTCCCAGGGAAAGAAGGAGGTCGCGCTAAAGCACCAAGCCAGCGGTCCCTCACCCAGACAGGGCGTCTGCTTAAAATCCGTCCTTGCAGGGGGAAGGGAGGAGGAGGGCTAGAGTGTGTGTGTGTGTGTGTGTGTGTGTGTGTGTGTGTGTGCGTGTGTGTGTAATTGGTCCCAAGCCTCCATCAGCTCGCCAAGCTCTATGCCAGCCTCGCCCCGAGCCTTACATGTCACACAGACCAACAACGGCGTCACTTGCACGGTGGGGCAGGCAGGAGACCCACGGCCAGCTTACGGTGGCCATCGGCTGTCAGATAAAAATATTTTTCAGTTCCTGTTGACCGGAGCTGGGTCTGAACCAATGACCTCTCACTAAACATCTCCCAGTTCCATTAACTCAGCTGCCCACGAGCCCAGCTCCTGGCTACAGTTTAGTCCTGAAATTAGAGCCACTGTGGGGGTGGGGGGCTGTCCTCTGTGAATGCTCTGTTTAGGCACATACCTGGATGGGCTCCGACTTGACTGCCTCCACTGCTTGCACTCTCTCCCGCCCCAGCAAGCCCAGTCTGGGGGTGGAAGCAGCGATGGAGGAAATGGGACTGGTCCCCATAGCACGACAGCTCATCAGAGCTAAGCTGTTGGTCATGTCAGCCCTACATCGGAGCTGGCAGAGGCGAGGAGACGAGGACTCTGGGTGGAGGGCGTCCGTGAGCGAGGGGGTAAGGGCCGTCCATGCGAGCTTGAAGTTGTGTGTGTGTGTGCTGCACACATGTGGTTGTGTGTAAAGGGACGAGAATGTGGTTATGCATTAACAGGATCGTAAGTGAGGATATATGTATGGTTGTGTGTTTACTAGACGTTTGTTGTAGGAGGCTGTACACACTGAGCACAAGAGTGAGACAGAAAGACGAAACATTTGAGGAAGGGAGTAAGAAAATAAAAAAAAACAGGAAGTAAGGAGGAGGAGGAAGAAAAGACGCAGACGGAAGAGATGGAGCAACTAAGAGGAAGGAGAAGAGACTGCCCTCGGGGAGAGGCTGGAACATGCTTTATGAGGTGGATATTCTGAGGCCCCCATCACGGTCCCAGGTTAAGGAGGGGATGGAGAGAAGCAGAAGCAACAGCAAAGCAACCGCCTCCACTCGCTGCCCCAGCCGTGTGCAGATGGCCGACACGTGATAACTCACATCACGAGCCTCCGGGGGCCAGACACCCCCAGCCCCAGGGCGGCTCGAGGTTTGCAGCCAAGGCTGCTGTGCTGTCAGCCCCAGACTGTCAGGCCAGCAGCTCCCACGTGATGAGACTCAGCTCCTGACAGCCTGACTCTGCGCCTCCAGGCCCAGCCTCTCAGCTGTCGTGGGGTCAGGGCCAGGGCAGTGCAGCTGGGAGGTGTCACTTCCCTCCAACCTTACAGGTGCAGAGCTGAGCAGCGAGCGGTTGAACAAGCTCACCAGAGCTCATGCACCCTCTTTTCATCCCTGAGAACGTGAAGGTATGAGAGGGTGCAGACCTCGGACTTTGAGGGTGCAGACGGGTCCTGTGGGTGGGTCTGTGCTGCGTGCTACGTGCGGAATGCCGGGAGTGACCTGTGCTGAGGACAAAGTGAAACTCCACCTCCGTCCACCCCACCGATGGCACAGCCACCGAATCACAGGCTGCGAGGCCTGGTCGGGAAGAAGACAGTCAGGTGGCAGATGCTGGGCAGCTTGTGGCATATTCTCCCGAGTAAAGACAACATTCTCAAGTGGTCTCGGCAGCCGGAACTTTTTCAAAGCCGAAACCCAGGATCGGGCAAGACCCTTTCCCTTTCTTTCCTCCTGCAGCGGTTTACACCACTCACACCCTGCCCAGGCCAGGATGAGTTTCTGATAAACACACTTCCATTGATTCCTTAAAAGCAGTGGCTCACGAATAGGGAATTCTCTTTTCTCCAAAATCGATACTAGGAGACAGAATTTTTCTTCCACTCTCCTGCCAGTCCATGGACCCGATTTCAGGAAACAGAGCAGATTGGAGGAAGGGAAGGAAGAAACCCGGCAAAGCTAAGGCTCTGACTCCCCGGGAGGTGCTGTGCCGGGCGCTAGCACAGACGTTCCGGGCACTGCCGAGTGGAGCCGGATCAGAGGACGCCGGCAGTGCTGAGCGAGGACACGCTTGACCGGTTGGGAGAGGGACGGCCAAGGGGATGGGGACGGAAGCCATCGCTGCCTCTGGCCTCCCCAACTCCACTTCCAAAGATGCTGAGGATTGCTCCCAGGAGTCGCAGCCCAATGGCTCAGGCCTCAGCTGGCAAGAGCTGGGAAGCATCTGAAGTCGACCAGCCTTATCGGATGAGCCCGGCTGGCAAGGGAGCGTGGCTTCCCCCAGCGGCCTGAGCTGTGGCTCGTCCAGATGGTCGGAAGGGGCTGGGGGCAGAGGGAGAAATAGTGGGTCAGAGCTCGACTGCAACAGCCTGCCCTCAGCTCACTGTGGATGGTGAGCAAGGCCAAGGTCTCCACCGAGGATGAGGGTACCAGCCCGTGGCGAGCTGCTTTAGACACTCTGTGTGCCACGTGCCGACAAGGACAGGGAGAAGCAGGAAGACACCCTCTTCTGGGCGAGGCGCTCGGCCAGGCAGGCTGCCCCAGGCCCCTGCATTCCCGCCGCTCACGTGCACTCCCCGAAACCGCCCTCTTCACCCTCGGAGTGATCCCTTCATGAGACCAAGGAGACCGGCGGAGAACCAGGAGACTTCTGACTTTGTCAAGTCCAGCTTCTTCCGTCCCCCTAGCCATCGAGTGGGACTGGTGGTCCCTGTTCTGCCTCTCTCGTGACACTCAGGGTGAGGCCCGAAGCAGCTAAAGTCTATAAGTGTTTAAGGGCTGCTTCCGGGGACGGGATCTCATTTGCCGTAAAGACCCAGAAGCCTCACAGAGACCTCGGCCCGCCGCAGGTTTGGGCAACAGGGAAGGATTCCAGGGGTGGCAGGCGGCAGGTGTGGGGTTTGCTAGAAAAAAAGGAACCTGGACTCATACAGAGGGTCTTTTGGTGGCCTTTTTTTTTTCTTCATTGCTACTCTTAATTTTTTTTTTCACCAAATTTTTTGTGAATATGTTTTGGGGGTGGATTTGGGCTCCCTTCTTAAGAGGAGAGGATGCAGAACGCTGGTGACTCCCGACCCTGACGCCGTGTGTGCAGGAGACGGGCTTCTCCTGGCACAGATTCTCGCCACCTGAAGGAGCGTGAATGCCTCTGGTCCCCTCTCTGGACTCAGTTTCCACACTTTTAAGAGAGGACGTTGAATCGGCAGGAGGCTCTGATGACGGGCCACATGAGACTCAGACCTCCTGACCACCGGCGGCACAGCGGGATGGGGGGACGAGGACACGGCGAAACCAATCGATGAGCTCTCATTTGGTCATGAGCTGTTTAATCAGCTCCGACAGTGCCCCAGACATCACAGGGGCCTGGAAACAGCTCCAGGGGCCGGGCCTGGGGACTTTGATCGTCCTGGGCCCCGTGGGAAGGTCACCTACCCAACAGGCCTAAAGAGAATTCCACCAGGGATTGATCGTAACGTCATTGGCTGGCCACATGACCTTGGGCAAACCTTTTCCCGTTTCTGTGTGGCCCTAGACTTGGGTCCGGGGGCATCACGCAGGCACAGTCATGGAAGCGCTTTAAACAGCACAGACCGTCCACCAGTCCACGTTCATTCACTACCTGTGGGAACCTCAAACAGTGCCCGATATCGTCGTAGACGTTGGGGAGGGAGTTAGAGTGGGTGAGGAAGAACCCAGAGACCATGGCGCCTTGGGGTCTGGGGGCTCCTGTGAGATTCCGGGAGAGAGGAGCAAGGGAAGGAAGGAAAGGGACCAACGGCGAGTGTTACCCCAACAACGCGTGCCCGGAAGTGGAGGGCAGTTCACTCCCTCCTCCACTGGCTCATGGAGGCTTCTAGAAGACGCAGAACCAGAGATAGGGGAGGAGACTCCAGACGGTGTAGGGCCCTGGGTGTGAGGGGCTTGCTGCCAGAAATGGCATCGCTGTCACTCACTCCCCGGCTTGCCCCGAAGACGCTGAGCCACTCGCGCTCTTCGTGACTGGCCAGAGGCCGGCCGGGAGCCCTGAGCCAGGATGTGCACTGACGCCCGGCATGGTCACAACGCCCAGAGTCCTCGGGGGTGGGTGTTTCCTCCAAACAGTCCGCGTTCTTTCACTCCGTTCCTTAGTCACCTATTCATCCTCTGACACACATTTCCCGAGCGCCTGCTCCCCGCCACACCTCACGGAGGAGACCCAGAGAAGTGGCCGACAGTGGGATCGGAGGTCCTGACACGTGGCCCAGTCCTCGTGGGGGCACTAGGTACACGAATGAAGCAGCATCTCGGGCATCCCAGTCCCCGCCGGCATCACGTGGAACAAAGATGCACTATTCTCACTGTCCGCCCCCGACCCCCTCCGCCCCGTCTCAATTCCCGACCATAAGACTCACGGGAAATGATAAAACAGCCCCTGTCTTAACCTACTGAATTTTGATGTAACAGATCACGGAACAGGAGCTCAGAGCAGGGGGTGGTGGCGTTGGAGGAGCACTTTATTTCGGGGACACCCAGAGAGGCTTCAGGGACAAGGGGATCTGGGTTGGGCCTGGAGGCAGGAGGACTCTGGGGCCTTCTCTCTCTGCATCCTACGCCTCAGCCCACAGCCCGCCCCGCCCGGGGAGAGGCCTCGCTCAGTCTGACAGCAGAGCGGGAATAACGCAAATGTCTTCCCACAGAGAGAGATTTTGCTGCAAATCCCTAATCAATGAGGAAAAATTTACAGAGATTAGGGAGCTGCACTGCACTCCCCGCTCCCTCCCCTGCTGGCCCTTCCTTTCCCTTGACTTGGTTTCTCTCCCTCTCTCTTTCCTCCCAACTTCGTCTACCTATTCCTTCTCACTCCTTCCTCCCACCACCCCTCCCCCTCTTCCCTCCGGGCACCTCCGTCCCCTCTGACTCTTTGCCCACCCCTCTCTTTCTCCTGCCACCTATCTCCCACCCCCACCCACATTCCGCCTGGGTGGGGGCCTTTTTTCTCCCTAGCAGCTCTCTGGCCTCAAGGGGATGCTTTCAGTGTTTATAAATTTAGGACCGGGAGAAACAACTCTTCTGATAATATCAGCCCAGAGAGAGACAGCCCTGCTTCCATCCCAGCCTCTGATACCACCCGACCCTGAAGATGAATGTCCTGCAGAGCTTGGTCCCCTGAGACTTGCCCTCTCCACGTTGTAGGGGGAAGGGACCAAGATGAGAGCATGGGGTTTGGAACCAGAACCCACAGGTGAGCAAGAAGGGAGGATGGATTTGGGCTCACCAACACTAGAGTGGCGGTCAGAGACCCAGATCTGGGCAACAGTGACCATGATAACGAATGACATTTAGTGACACCTGTGCTTACTGTGTTGCTTTTTCGGCGACACGTCTTATTTCCCTCTTTGTGTCAGATCTCCTCCAAGGCTCCAGCCCTCACGTCACAACCCGCCCGCCCGTCAGGACCCCCGTGAGCCCCGCCTCTCCCACAAAGCCTGGCCAACTCACTCCTGCAGCACTGACCACCCACCGCCCACGATCTCGCTCCCGATCATCTACCATCCTATCTCTTGCTTGTGCTGTTTCTTGTGTGTCAGTCTTGTCTCCCAACTAGGGCTTCCGCAGGCCTTAGACCAGGCCTGAGGCTCCTTCTGTAACTGATCAGGGTCTGGCTTTGTGCTGAGCACTGGCAGGAAGCCCACAGTGTGTGACTGATCGACTGATTATCAGTCCCATTCACACCTGTGAGGCAGGCAGGAATGGGTATTCTCCTCCGTCACTGTGATGTCCAATAGAATGGAGTTGGAGGGCACCTGTTACCTGTCCTTTGGATCCAAAGAAAGCATGTATTCGTTAATCCTGAGAGACTTGCTCAGTCCGGGGCAGGTGGCGGCGGGGCCGAGAGGGACGATGACGGTTTCCTTCAGGACGCTTGTACCCACAGGGTCTCACCTTGTACCCACAGGGTCTCACCTTGCTCAGCTGCCTGGAAGAGAGGCCACGTCTACAGAGCGAACATTTCGCATTCCAAGTAGAACGACTGAGATGTGGGGTTTGGTTCCAGATGAAACTGTCCTCCAATCCCAGCTGGACCAGCAACAGCTTCAAACCCGTCTTTTCTCATCTCTGAAGTGGGTTCAATTTCTACCTCGCTGATTTGTTGAAAGGATTAAAGGATATAGTTTATATAAAGCCATTGGCATAGTGCTTGGCCCTTTGCAAGTGCTCAGAAAGTGACAGATACTATGATTCTTTGAAGTCCTGGGTCTCCATGCTGCCTGGGTCTTCCTGCCAAGGGGACATCAGAGTCCATGAGTCGGAGGGGTCTCCTTAGGCCCCTGGCAGGGGGTCTGCACAACCTGGGCTGTGGGACCCCTCCCTCAGGCCACTGCCCTCTCCTGCCTCTCAGAGAAGGGAGACTGGGACCCATCAGGCTGCTTCACAGCCTGGGTTTGTTCCAAGAGGAGTATGAAGAAGTGAAGACTCTAGGGAGAAAAATCTACTAATGAAGCCCTTGCTGTGCGTGGGCAGGCAGAGGGCTGCCCTGGGCTGCTAACGTACCAGCAATACAAGGGAGATGCAGAAAACTGACCAAGCAGAGGATGGGGAATGGCTGTCAGCAGCATATACAGAACAGCTAGAGGGGTTTTCATCGACTGGGAGTTCGCTGTGAACCAATGATGTGATGGGATGGCAAATATACATATCTACGTATATTGGAAAATTAAAACAGGGGCTCTAGATTGGAGGATTATCACATAGTGATGTTGGTGACAAATAAGATCCAGTTGGCAAGACGTACGAGTTGACAGGTAATTCTAACACAGGAACGCAGAGGAGGCAAACCTGACTCGCCCACAGGGTCTCAGTCAGGCACAGCTTTCTTGTCTGTTGCAAAGGGGTGTGGCCGCCCTAGCGGGTGGGGATGGAAGGACGAGAGAGCGAGACAACAGGAAGTCAGCCAAAGAGACCCAGTCCACTCTCCCTGGCTACTCAAAATATGGCCATGAGCATCACCAGGGGCGTGTCGGAAACGCAGGTTCTCAGGCCGTAGCTCAGGCCTACTGAACTCAGAAGATCCCCAGGGGATTCATATGCCTCCATTCACACTTGAAAACACTCCATTGACTCCATACCTTTCAACCAGTCTTAGTGGGAGCAGGTGTGGAGTTCCCCTTCATAGGAACGGGGTTAGGAGTGAGCCGTGTGTGAACCGTCCACCCGAGGAGTTTGTACAAGTGAAATGAAAACATAAAGCCTCAAACCAGGGAGAAGCGGGAAAGCGAGGCTCACAGACGGGAGAGCCCCACCCTCCGCTGGACCCCGGCATGAGGAACAGGTGACTTCCAGGTTAGCTGTTTGAGGAGAGACGTCTCGTGTCCTGTCCCCTCTCCCCTCGCCCGTTGGGTTCTGGGATACAGTTCGTCCTCGTAGAGTGACCTGACCACCCTGACACTGGGCGGAGGGGACATGCACATCTTGCTGGCAGGCACAGATGCTGGGCCTGGAATCCCAAAAGGAGTCAGGGACCAAGACTGGATGCCGCTGTGATAAGCGTAACAATCACAACTACGGAACGCCTACCGTGACCGCGACCGTCTGTGCTAATATCACACACGTCCTCTCTGATAATCGCACAGCCCTACAAAGAAAGCATTACCTCCCTTTTAAAAGGGGACAACTGAGGCCAAAAGAAGCAAATGACGCACAGGAGCTCACAAAACTGGCCAGAGAGAGGGTGGAGCCTGGGACCCAGCTCCTTCCTCCAAGACCGTGAGTCTTCCGCAGCCCTGCCTCCTCGGCCTGCGGGCATCAGCTCCCAGCCGACTGGGACGTTGGGACCACGGCTTGCCCTACTGCCACCTCCCGGGGTCCTCCTGCTTAGTCAGAAGCCAGCTCATCTGCTTCCACCGATTACCTGCACTTTTCCAGCACATAGCAGCGAGTGATAATTAATTATCTCCCCCAAAGAAATCACGACAGTAAAGCACTTGAAAGATGAAATGCAGTAACCGCTGGAACTGCTTCCTCCTCCAGGGCTCAGCCCTTTGCTGTGAGCGGGAGCCAGAAACGTTCTCCGGGAAGGCTCAGTGCCCAGCACAGCGCCTGGCGCCCGGCGTGGTCGCTGAACGAGCAAATTAATGAAAATCCCAAGGCTCGTCTAATCCCACTCCTGGCCGCCCTCCAAACCCAGACTCCATCATCCACACCAAACAGGGCAGCCGTGTGGTGGTCAGCGCTGGAGGGTTACTTTGCACCCTCCTTCCCCCCGCTCCACAGGGCATACTGTATCCCAGTGCAGGGATAAAACAATCATTTTTTAGTTAAAACCGCAGGTGCTCCAGTCATTGGGCACGTAATTATCTGGTTGAATTTTTTTCCAGTAGAAACCAAGTTTTTGAAAGAAGTCTCTACGAGAGTGTTCATGTCTACCACCCAAACCTGAGCCAGGGTTTTCAGAGGGACAGTCTGCGGGGTGGCAGGGGGACCCCTCAGACCTTTGACATGGAGTCTTAGCGTTGGCTGTGGAGAGGGGCTTTGGGCAGGGGCTTTGGGCGATGGGACGGAAACGAGGAGGGAGAGCTTGTTCCTGGGGCACACAGCCATCTTCGTCACGCTCCGGGCTGTCAAGAAGAACGACCCCTTTGCCTCTCACCGTTATCACTGCTGAGCACCTCCAGCTCGGGGCCAGGGCCTGTGCCAGCATCTGGCCCCCGGCTTGGTGGAGGGAGGATCTCGGGAGTGGGGCCGGTCCGCTGGACCCCTGCACTGCTGTCATCATGTGGCTCACGCCGCACCGTACCGCCTGGCCCTCCCAGCCCGGCCCACGGTCCCACCTCCTCCTTTATCCCTTCTTCGCTCCTGGGCATGGTCAGCCACTCACACGGCAGCCTCTGTCCCAGCGATATGTTCTACCTCCAGGGGCACTAGGCTGGCTACTTCATTAACCCCTGAGACCTGTCAAAGCCAAGTTGGGGATTTCAATAACAGTAGGAACTGGCCATTCGGGGTCTCAGAGTCTGAAATCCAGAGGAACCTAGTGAATGGCTGGTGCTGCTGTCTCATGCAGAGCAGAGGAAGAGAAAACGGGGTTTCACCTGAACAAATTGGGGGAAAAGGAAGCGGTTTTAGCCTAGGGTGGTATTTTGTGAACACAGGGAGCTTTAGATCTCATAATTATTAATGTACCTATTTGGCCACCACTTATT
>CM053517.1:4720070-4767205 GCA_028627145.1 Eidolon dupreanum
GCAGAGGGAGAGGGAAGGCCTGGGCTCTGCTTCCAGCTGGGGTCAGTTCATCTCTGGCCTCACAGTTTCATCTGCAGGAGCGACGTGGGCCCAAACGGCGTGGCATCGAAGGTCGCCGCCTTTCGTGGGATTTGCAGGGTCTCCGCCACCGCACTCCTGCCCACCCGAGGGCACCGAGGGCAGATAGCGACCCCATGAGCGCAGAGATGCCACCCACACACCGCTCGCCTCAGCTTGGAGGGGACGTCCTCGCTGAGAGCCACGGAGGCCCTTTCTCAGCTGCTCCACCTGCATGCGGGGCCTCCCCTGCCCCCGGGTTTATAAATAAATCAGGAGAAGTCGTTCTGTCCCAGGAGACCGGGACGTCTCTGAAGCACAGAGCTGCTCTGTCTCGTGCCTCCACGGTTCCCAAGTTCACTGCTGTTCTCTGACGGGGAACAGGGCTTGGATTGAACCCGGTGCCCGTCTACAGCTGAGCGTCGGAGCCGGGGCGGAGGGGGTGGCACAGCGAGCAGAGACAGACAGAGATGCCCTGATGTAGTAAACGGGGCCACGAAGTGAACGAGAGAGAGAGAGAGAGAGAGAGAGAGAGAGAGAGAGAGAGAGAGAGAAAGGGAAGCGTGGCGGAGAGCGTGCGAGGAGGCGGGAGGGCGCCGAGATGGCAAACGGGCGGCGAGAGATGCTGACAGGGACACGGAGGAGAGATGCCCACGGAATGACACCTGAAAAATCCGCGCCAAGGCAGGCGAGACAGAGACGGGGAATCAGGAGAGAAATACGAAGGCAGACAGGCGGCTCGAGGCGGAGCGCTGGGGCCAGGGACAGGCACGGGGGAACGAGGCGGAGTGACGAGGAGGCGGAGAGCACGCGAAGGCAGGAGGGAGGCGCAGCGAGCCGTGGAGGAGGGGACGCAGGGACCCTGCGTGCACGTGGCACGTGGCGTCGGAGCGTGAGGACCACACGCCGGCGCGTCTACAGACGAGAGCAGCGCCGTCGGCCTCGCACGCGTCCTCGTGTACAGACGCGACTTCGCGTGGCCGGAAGAGCGGGGACCGGATGCAAGGCCGTCTGGGTTCCGGTCCTGGTGCCACCCGCCTCTGGCGGTGTGGCCTTTGGCGAGCTCGGGAACCAATCTGACCTCAGTTTCCCCTCTGTGCCAATGGGGATAACCCTGGGGCCAGCCTCAGAGGGCTCTCATGACGACTGGAGGGCTTTCTAGAGTAAGCACTGAGAATCGTGCCCGGCACCTAGGAAGACCTTTGGGGCTGCAGGTGTGGACGGGATGGTGGGCGCACACAGACGGAAGGGCCAGGGCAGGATGGTGGAGGAGACCAAGGCAAAGCAGAGGCCGAGGGTGAGCCCACCTTCCATTCACAAATCTATTATTCTGAGTCGATACACTTCTTGCCGTGAGCCACGGGGCCGAGCGGGGGAGAACCGGTCCCAGCACTGGACCAGTGAAGCTGGCTGAGTGACGAAGTCTGAGCCATGAACTAGGAGACAGGAGACACGGGCCAGTGTCAACCCTGAGTCTAAAAAGGCAACAAGGAAACTGGGGACGCCAGCAAGACCCAGAGGGCCTGAAGCCCCCTGAGGGAGGAGCTGGCTCACCCTGCAAACCGTACTTGCCTCAGAGGGGCCGGAGGGGCCGGAGGGGCGAGGGCAGAGGACGATGTCAAGCTTGTCTGCAGCCTGTTGACCTCTCAGAGAGCTCAGGAAGGGGAGTCAGATTCCATCTCCCTCTGCTGTCTCTCACACAGCACGCTCCTCTCTCCTGCCATCCGGGGGATGGGTGTTGGCTCCCTTGAGGGATGTGAGACTTCGGGAATGACTTCTTCTGGAACTGAGGGGTCCACACGCACCCCTGTGAGAGAGATAGCTCACCCTGCTAAGCCAGACAGAAAGGTCACTGGAGCAGAATCCCAGATCACCGAGGTGAACTACTCTTTCTGGGAGAAGAGGCAGGGGCAAAAGGCAGGAATGAGGCTGGAATATAAGGGAGGGAAGAGACTAGAAGTTTGTTCTGTTGCAACCCCCCTGCAACCTGAGGAGGGGACTCAGGATCTCAGCGAGGGCCAAGAGGAGGGAGCTGAGGACAGACGCTTCTCTGTCCACCCTCCCAGAACCAGACCGACTGCTAATGCATTCATGCCAGCCACACCTGCAGCCCCCAAAGGTCTTCCTCGGTGTCCCTGCAAACCTGAGCCTAGTCCTCGCACTTAGTAGGTGCTACTCACTGAATGGCATTTTTGTCACCAGAGATGATGGTTCCTGAATCAGGCGGGACCCTCCAAGGATGGTTTTAATACTGAGAAAAAATGCAGGAATCCAGTATCTTAAATCCCCAGTTCGCTAAACCAGGCTCTTGGTGCTGGAATGGAGCCTGGAGTCGCAAACATAAGGACACACTGAAAAGTTAAGATGTTAATTGCTGCCAGTGTTCGTTTGTGGTGATGAATATTATAATCGAGCCGTCGCTTACTGTGAGCCTCCCCAGGGCCCAGGTGCTTAGACTGGCAAGCTCCTAACCCCTCACGGGGACCCTACAGAGCAGGGATGAGGGGAGTAGGGTTCCGTGTCCCACACAGACACGGGCTCAGAGAGGCGAGCCCCCAGCCCCCTCTCACGGAGGGTGGCTTCGGAGCTGCCACTCTTCCCATGTCTAAATCTGCCTCGGGTTTTCCTAAGGGGCATCGTTTGCCTTTCCTTTCAGATTCTACTATTTCAGATTCCATTTCACGGGGAGGCAGTGCCCGCCCCGACTCCTACACCTTCGTCCCCTGTAGGACGGAAGGATGGGCTCGGGTGAGACGCAACGCATGGATCAGGCACGATCCCGGAACTCTGCGGAGAGGATCATCCTTCTGCAAGGCACCTGCCTAGAGAAGGGTGTCAGTTCTGCGCCCTCCTCCCCTTCCTCGTGGGTGCTTGGGCTTCCGAGGGTGTAGGGGGAGGAGTGTACTGGGGAGCCATCCTGTCAAACTCCTGTGCAATAGGAGGGGCACGGGAGCCTGGCGCCCTTCCCCCCGAAGACAGACGCCACGGGCACTAGACATGGGGGATGGCACGAAACGCATCCCTCTTCTACTCGTCCAAACCTAACGATCCCACGGCGCCAGGACGCTTCCCACGTGCAGCTCGGGCCGCAGGGAACCCACCAAACAGCACGGCCACCCTCCTCTGTCCGCAGCGAGACTCGAACTGCTCCAAACTACTGTTTCCAGAAACCGTGGGCAAGTTGGGGGCAAGGGGTTGGCGCCAGAGGGGCTGGGTTCTGTGGGCCTGCTTCCCCTTTTCTCTGTCTACTTACTTGACTGGCTTCACACAGTGTTCGAAGGGTCCCAAAGAAGGTGTCTCAGCCCGTTCAGGCTGCTGTGACAAGCCACCACAGACTGGGTGGCTTATAAACAACAGAATTGATTCCTCGCAGCTCTGGAGGCTGAGAGGTTCAAGATCAAGGGCTGAGCAGATTTGGTGTCTGGCAAGAGCCTGCTTCCTGGTTCGTTGCTGGCCATCTGCCCGCTATGTCCTCGCATGGGAGAAGGGACAAGGAGCTCTTGGGTCTCTTTTTCAAGGGCACCAATCACATGCTGAGGGCTCCGGCCTCGTGACCTAATCACCTCTCTAAGGCCCACCACACGGAATGTTAGGATGTAGCACGTGGCTTTGTGGGGGACACAAACATCCAGTGTGGAGCAGAAGGCGCGCTGTCGAACGAGCTGCCACACCCTTCTCCCGTTACTAAGCGTGTGCGCGCGCACACACACACACGCGCACACACACACGCACGCACACAGCTTCTTCCCTCAAGAGAGTAGAGAGCTCAAAGAGGTCTCACGAAGCAAGATAAAAATCTCGTCCTAGAAAACCCAGGTGAACACCCAGCTCCTCACCGGCAGTAAGCGACAACGTGTTATGAATTCTGACCGAATACAGTCTGGACGCGACCACGCCACAACCTCCACGTCAGAGCTGCTTTTACTAGAACAATCCCCCACAAGGAGTGATTCTACTGCCACCGCCCTTCTCTAGAGAAACCTTGGAAACACCTAACTGGGCCAAGGGAGAGCTGGCAGACGGAACTTCTGGGCCGCCTTCCTTGTCCATCCCTCCTGGCAGGAGGCAGGCGGAAGTGTCCCATCTTCTGGGCATTTCCAGAGCCACCTGTGCGGTGTCCACGCCAACACCTGTCTCCCACCTCAGCCCGTATCTGCAGTGGGAGGGAAGGCATGAGGGTTGGGAGGCAGAATGTCCCCACAGTGGAAGGGAGGGAGGGGCAGGGAAAGGACGGGCCGGGGAAAGTGGTGACAGGAGAAAGGAGAGCACTTGAGCGCGTGCGCTGGTGTGGGTTTGGGGAAGCCCCGGGAGATCGGCTTCCAACAGTGATTAATTTAGTGAGAGAAAATAGATTCTCACCGCCAGCCCCCAAGTCTGCAGGAGCTGACAATGAAGCAGTCAGCTCTGTGCTCGGGCAGCCACAGCTCTGTGAGAAGGGAATCTGTGAGCTTCGCCAACAGGAGCGTGATTGTGGGGGCCGGTCCCCACGGTGGGGACGGAGCCACCCTGCTCTGGTAGACAGACTCTTTCCGGAGCCCGCCTCCAGCGTCCGTGGGACAGGGTCCCCGTGGACGCCGATGCGAGACCAGCGCTCCCCGGGATGTGTGCGTGGTCCCTGCGTGCTGGACGTGCACGCCGGGCCGACTCGGCCACAGGGGGACGCCTGAGTGACGTCCGGCACGTGAGCTCTCCCCCTCTCCTCCTGGCAGGCGTGACGTGATGGCGCTCCAAGAAGGAAACCACTCGCGCCTTCGTTCAACGGAAATCGAGCTTCTCTGCGTTGCAGGTACTGAGGTGGGAACGAGGGTTAGGACGTCGCAGGTAAAACGGACGCCGACCCCGCCCTCCCGGAGCCTCGCTGAGTGGGGGAGACGGGAAACCACGTTAGCGATGGACGGATGTCATCCGGCCGCGCCCTGATGCGCACGTGGTTCTAGGCGTCCAGAGAAAACCAGGGAGAACGAGAAAGCCTGAAACAGGATAAGACCGCGACATCGTCCAGCTTGCCGATTTGCCGCATGCGGAAAATGACACCCAGAGAGGCTGCCGAGCGGGTCCGAAGTCACAGAGGCGGCAAGCGACAAGGTCGAGGACTAGACCTTCCATTCCCGTAACGCGGTTCCTGCCACTGACACCTGCCACGGCCACTGTCACAGGCCAGAAAGACCCAACGTGAAGGAGGCACATTCCTCGTTTTCTGAAGTATGTTCTTCGAGTACCTGCTCTGTCAAACGCTCCATGAAAAACAGCGTTGCATCGTCACCTAAGTGTGGAAGACGCCAGCACTGTGTCTTCCTTGCGGAGGCTGACAGTACACATGATCTCATTAAGAGGCTCTGAGGTCCGCGGCAGAAAACGCTGTTTGTCACCGTCTGACTCCGTGTTGCCCCAGCCGCTCCGAGCACAGAGCCCTCTCGTTTAGGTCACACTTCCAAATCCACAGGCCCACCTTCCTCGGGACTGTGGAAAACCCCACGTCGGTTGAAGTTCTGTGGGTTTTAGATGTTGCACCCTCCCTTGCTACCTTTTTCTTGCTTTTTTTTTTGTGTGTGTGTGTGGCAAGGAGTCTTGGGGCTCCCCTCAACGCCGTGCTAGATTTGAGTCTTCACTCTCCTTCAACGCCTTAACACTCTCTGTATTGCTGCATGCCCCTCCTCCCCTGGAATGCTGGGGTCCCCCATACTCTTGGACTTTTCTTTGCTTTGGCCTCTGAATTGCTTTGGAGGACTTATTTCCTTCTGTTCTTCAGTAATTGCTCTTCGATTTGCTTTGGGCTTGCTTTTTCCTGGGTACTCAAGAAAAAGACTTGAAACCTCCCCAGTCATCCTCTTCTGCATAAATCACAAATCCAATAACTGACCCCTGGCCTCTCTCCACCCTAGGGTGCTTCTCCATCTAACAGTCCATTCATCTATTTGAACAATACTTATTGAACACTGATGTGCAGGTCACACTAAGGCCACTCTTATTTATGTAACACATCTCGACACCGCACACTCGTGTTCCTCGGCACTCTGGGAAATCCCACATCAGCTAAAGTACCGTGAGTTTCAGAAATATAAGACAAAGAGCACTCTTACCCCAAGTCATGAAGGAGTGTCATGGGAAGCTGGTTAGAGAACTATGGGGACAAGGTTTTAAGTTGATGAGTTTGACTTCTTGGGGGCCCACGAGTTTCATTCTGCCAACCTTGATTTGATCCCAGGCCAATGTTCTCTCACATGGGTGTTCTTGGGCATGAAGGGGACAGGATAAAGGAGTGTGACTGGCTTGGTTCAATTTGCAACCTCTACAGAAAAAAACTCCCCGGGTCCACACCCTGGGCCCGGAGGCGTCATCACGTCAAGTCTGCGTGCCTGACAGTCAGCTCCTCCCCACATCAGCCACCCAGCTGGTTCCTCCCGTCCACAATCATCGCTGAAACCATCTCCCCCTGCAATATTCCATGATTGTTTCATCACGAAACAGCTAACATTTATCTTTTATTCTTTCTTACTCAAACAAACTTAATGTTTTTTTCTATTAACTGTCTTATTTCTCCATTCCCCCTGGCACTAGCGTTCACATGTGCTGCTCAGACATTTCATTTAGACCTGAAGAAATGAGAGAAGTGGCCTTAAAAAAAAAAAATATATGCACTGTTCAGCAGAATTACCAGCAATATGGTCCGTTTCACAAGAAACTTGCTATCGCCAGATGTGCCGCTGGCTCTGAATTTTTGACGGCGCGCGTGCACACGCACACACACACACACACACTCACACTCACACTCACAGTGAAGACTCAGAAGTTGAGTTTTCTATTCACCTAAGTTTTCAGGGAATCCTGCTCACTCCTGCTTCCCAGGTATACCTGGGAATACCTAAAATGTAAGATGAACAGCACTCTTACCCCAGAGTCATTCGGAAGAGTCATAGAAAACACTACGATGCTTAGACCAGTCCTTCGTTTTAAGGACTGTACAGACGCAGAGCATTCCTGAGCAGTCTCGGTGGGCAGGACTCACTCCCCTCACTGTTGCCAGGGCTCCTGATTCTGTCCCCTGTCCCCGGGGACGGGCGGGAGGGACCTCGCGTCCTCCGTGTCCCCGGAGGGTGGGGGGAAGGACCTCCGCGCCCTTCCTGCCCTGCCGCCCTCCCTCCGTCCCTCCACGGCCTGGCCCTGCCCCTCACGGCCCTCCCCGAGCCCCACTGCCCACTCCCCCACTCCACTGCTCTCCACCGCCCTGCCTCCATCCCTGCACTGTGGTCTCTTTACAAACACTTATTTTTCCAAAAGCTCCGTCTACATCAGCCCTGTCAACTCTTTCCACCCACGGGAAGGCAGCTGTAATAGAAAGAACACAGCGTTCACCATAAAGCCACATGTTCTTCCCTTTCTTGCTTGTATTTTCCCGTCTTTCTCCCAGGCGACCCCCAGCTTGCCTCTTCGCCCATCTCAGAACCTTCCTGGACAGAGGCGGGTCGTGCTCGACCCCCGCATGGACGAGAGACGTGGCGAGCGAGGCTCCTCACCCCCAGGCCCCTTCCTTTCTTTTGGAAGACAACGGTGGGGACCGAATTCACGTTCAAGTCCCCCGCTCCCCTGCACCGAGCAAACGTGAGCCAGACAACGAGAGGCAGGTGCTCCTGTCAGGACCCCGTGCGTAGCGAGATGCAGCCTCTGTGGCTGAGGCCAAAGACGTCCTGACCTTCCGCATCTTCTGCCACCAGCACCCCCCACCCCTCTCTCCTCTGGGACATGCTCGAGTCCTCCAATAAGTCGGGCGTGAATACCCCAGCCATCTCACATACCCAGGGATTTGGGGAAAGTGTTAAGAAGGGATGTAAACAGTACACACTAATTGCTGCTGTGACACAGTTATACATGAGTGTGACAGGCCCGCGTGCCGAGCCCTCCTCCCCCTCAGCTTCCACACTTAGCAGGGCCGTAGAACGGGCGTCTCGGAGAGAGGAGACCGACTTCTGAGAACCTCGTTTTGATGTGTCGGTAACTAAAACATCAAACAGTGGATGTTTTGTGCCGAATTAGCCCTCGCACTGCGTGCACTGGGATCCCGGGGTGTCCTGGGCCAGGGCAGGGAGGGCCCGGGCGTCCGGGGTGGATGCAGTGGACACACACACCTCCTGCATGCGCACGGTCCCCGGGAGTCGCAGGCTTGGAGGGGGAGCGCTTCGGAATCAGCCCTGCCCGAGAACATGGCGGGAGCTTTCTAGATCACTTTGATGGATGGAGCTGGCCGTTCCCTTCTGTGGGGCTGCCTGGGAAATCTCGGCCCAGGGCAAGCAGAGGCTAACTGAACACAGGTTGAGTAGATGAGTGAATGGATAGATGGATGGATGGATGGATGGATGGATGGATGAATGAATGAATGAATGAATTAAAAGAGAATGAGTGACTCTGTTGGCCCCAAACGCCTTTGTTTGATTTTGTTCACTGAGCAGAGGGAGATGGGACCAATCGGGGAGTGGGGGGGGAGAGAATAGCAGCATTGTCAGGTGGTCCCAGGAGACCTCACCTTTGCACAGTGACGCCAAAAGCTGACTGAATTCCACAGAGTCCAGAGGCAGTGCGAGGGGTTGTCACTGTCTGGCTGAGTCGGACTGGGGTGGGGGCCAGGCCCTAGGTTTCCTTCCGTCAGTTTGTCCGAGTGACTCCCCACCCACACGCCGGTTCTGGGTCCCTGGCCTCTCACCTTCCTGCCCCTCTCAGAGAGTTGTCCCCTTTGTCAACACCACCACCATGTGACCCCTGAGTGCTGGGTGCCATGCTGGGCTCTGGGGATCCAGAGATGAACCAAACATGGCTGCTGACCTCAGGGGCTTCTAGTTCAGTAGGAGCTCAGCAAACGGCGATTCGGCTCTAGGCCCCCTGCAGAGCTGCAGGGTGTCACAGCCCCCAGATGTCTGTGTGACCCTACATCAGGGACCTCACTGCCAACGGCGAGTGTGAAACCCAGAGAGAACCAGATATACACCTGAGCTGGGGCACACAGCTCCTCTGGCACCTTCTCCTGGCTCCTGACTGGGGCCCTTTGCTCTCCGCCAGGCTGTGCAGCTGCTGCGCCACCCAGAGTGCCCCAGGCCTCCAGTGCCTCTCCGCCACCTTCCCTCTGTCTAAAGCACGTCACAAAGAGCTCTTGTCTGCACAGGGACCAGGCAGCATGGGTTTTCTCCCACTCTTTCCATCAATATAAACTAAGGTCCTGAATACCTCTGAGATGGTAGGCCCACGTGCCGCCAGGGAAGGAAAGCACGTGGACGTGCTTTCATTAAGGCACGCAGCTTTATCTGCATGCTTTCATTAAAGCTCGAAGCTATCCTCACCAGGCTGCCACCGCCTCTCAATGTGTGTCTTCCTTGTGTGAGAGAGAATCCATTAGCTGATGTGACTTCTGGATCCTTGTCACAGCTTGGGTCCTGCAGAGGCCCTAAGACAGACATCAATACCTTTGCCTTCTCGTTGCCTTTATCAGACTTGATCCAGCCCTGGTAGAATGTGCCAGAACCACGTACGTAATTCTGACGGCACAGCCAACAGCCACACTCACGGGGCAGCAGCTGGACAAGCGAAGGCCGGCTGTTTCCTCTCCCCCACCCTGCTTCTGCTCTGACTAAGGGCTTCTCCCCCAAAAGCCTGTCCACTCCCTGAGATCTCAGTTTCCACTGCCACCCAGAGGTTCAATGTTAATAAAAAATAGGTAATATTTGTTGGGGATTCATAGTGGTCCTGGCAGACTGTTTCACACGCATTCATTATTTCATGTCATCGCCTCAAAATTCAGCAAGATAAGTGGTATTCCACTTAACAGATGAGTAAATCAAGGCTTGGAGTAGTTGAGAAGTAAGTTCTAGGTCACACAGCTATAATTAGGGTGACAGGCGGGGTTACAAGATCACACAGGCAGAACCAGGGTTTTCACTTATGCGTAGACCCAAACACTGTACTTTTACTCGATTATACTGCCTCGAGTAGTTGTTTGAGTTCTTTAAAACTCAACAATAATAAATAGATAGATAGATAGATAGATAGATAGATAGATAGATAGATAGATAGATAAAACAATTAAAACATGAGCAGAGGACCTGAACAGTCATTTCTAGGAAGACATACAAATGGCTAAGAGACATATGAAAAGATGCTCAACTTCGCTATTAAGAAGATACAAATCAAAACCACATCGAGATACTACCTCACACCTGTAAAAATGGCTGTTATCACCAAGACAAGTAATAACAAGTATTGGAGAGATTGTGGGAGAAGAGGAATCCTCATACATGCTGGTGGGAATGTAAACTGTTACAGACATTAAAAAACAGTATGGAAGCTCCTCAGAAAATTAAAGTTAGAGCTACCATATGACCCAGCAATCCCTCTTCTGGGTATCTAACCCCCAAATTTGAAAACATTTATCCATAAAGATACACTACACCAGTGGTCACTGCAGCATTATTCACAGTGGCCAAGACATGGAAACAACCCAAGTGCCCTTTGATAGATGATTGGATAAAGAAGATGTGGTACATATACACTATGGAATACTACTCAGACATAAGAAGAGATAAAGTACTTCCATTTGTGACAACACGATGGATCTTGGGATTATCATGCTAGGCAAAGTAAGTCAGACGGAAGGGCTGAGAACCATGATTTCACTCATATGTGGGACATAAAACTAAAAGCAACAAATGAACAAGAAAAAATAAATAAATAAAAACTCATAGACCCAGACAACAGTTGAGTGGTTACCGGAGGGAAAGAGGGGAGGGGAGAGGTCAATAAGGGTAAAGGGGGTCAAATATAAGGTGATGGAAGATTTGACTTTAGGTGGTGAACTTAAAATGCAATATATGAATGATGTATTATTGAACTGCACACTTGAAACCTATGTGATTTTCTTAACCAATGTCACCCCCATAAATTTAATTTAAAAAATAATAATTAAAAAAATAAATTCGACAAATGTAATAAATGTTTATTGAGTACTTACTCTGTGCTGGACACCATCGGAAATGACCAAGACAGGAACGGTCTCTGTTTCCAGTGCCTGGACATCGTTAGACAGTAAACGGACATCAGGAGACTATTACCTGGTGATGTGTATTAAAACAGGCTGATGTGGAAGTGAGTAACTGGTTGGCTACTCATAGGTGGGGTAACTGGATGTCCTCATAAGGAGGTGACAGTTATACTGAATCATGAACAGCAAGAAGCGGCCTGCCACATGACTCTCAGGAGGCACAGCTGGTCATTCTAGGGTGGGAATGAGCTGGGTGGGTTCAAGGAAAGGAGGGGCACCAGGGTGGCTGACGTACAGCAGGTGAGAGGGCTGAGAGGTGGAAGAGGAAGTGGGAGAGGTAGGGAGAGCTGAGTCCTCCTGGCTTATATGCCAGAGGAAGCCGTTCGCATTTGATTTTGACGGTGACAAGAAGTAGCTGGACTCTATCCAATCTAATTACTTAAAGTTGCCCCCGGCTGTGTGTGGGGAAGCGTTGGAGTGCAGGAGAAGGACAAACAGGTAGAGTTGGTTAGGAGACTCCTGTGAAGGCAGCTTAGGGAGGGGTGGGGTCACTGAAGGACTCAGGGCGTGGACGCATGTTTAAGAAGGGGGGTGAACTGGACTGGTTGATGGATTGCATGTGAGGTGTACGGGAGAAAGAAGAATCAAGAAAGTCTCCCAGGTTTTGAAACTGAGCAACTTGGTGAATTGTGGCGCCATTTGTGGAAATGGGGTGAGCTGGATGAGGAATTAGTTGGGAGGCTTGGGATGGGGGGCAAGAGTTTGGTTTGAGCCATTTTTAAGCTCTGCGGGTTAATTAAACATCCATATAAGTAGTTGGCTGTGACCATAGATGAGGAAGGGGTCTGGTTTTGTCCCTGCCACACCTTAACACTCATCGGTACAGCAGAGGAAGAAAACGCTGCAGAGAAGTCTTGAGAAAGAGAGCGCAGAAGGGTAGGAAGAGAACCTAGAGGGCATGATGTCCCGGATGCAGAAAGACAAGGGTTTCAAGATGATGATGGTGGTGGTGGTGGTGGTGGTGGTGGTGGTGGTGGTGGTGGTGACAGGAGAAGAAAGAAGAGGGAGACACTGTTGCTCTCCCCATTTTACAGCTGAGACAACTGAGGCACGGAGAGGTTACTTAGAAGCGAAATCACCGGTCTTTCCCTGCCTTGGGTTCATGGACAAGGCAATGCCCACTTCCTTCTTTTCGCACCCTCTAAATCTGCTCCTGAGCCTCAAACAGGTCCTGACTGAGTTCTCCGGAGGTCCTGTCCTTCTCCAGCCCTGAACTTGGTTTATTAATCCCTTTGTCTGTTTCAATGTTCTGATCGGGGAAAGCCTGCTAGCTTAGCTGACAGACCAGCAGACTGCAGCTGTGGAGAGTAATCAAGTTTCCTGTTTGCTCTGTTGCCCGACACAAACCTTTTCTCCAGGCTCATCCCTTCTGCAGCTGCCAGACACATTCTGTGGTATCTGGGCCATCCCTGGCCCCCCAGAACTGCTCCGGATCTTTCTTGAAACCTCATCCAACTCTTCCCTCCTCGTTGGGAGCTTCCTTGTGACAGCTACCCAGATTCATCTCTACATCCCCTCAGAAATTCTTTCATATATAATTAATTTTTGTTCCTAATTAGGTTCAATTTTGTACTTCGTATTGGCAAAGTAGTAGGGTTCCCACGACACGCCGCACAGCCAAACACATCATCAGCCGAGGTGAAAATAACCATGAAGAGAAATGCTCCCTGGGTTTCAGACAGAGGGCTGGGAGAGAACACGTGGGTTTAGATGCCAGTTAACCTGAGGGCAGAGCCGTGCGAGAGCAGGGGACGTTAAGGAGAGCCACAGGAAGGGGCAAGGGTGGACATGGCTGGGACGGGACACTCCAGGTCCTGGAAAAGAGCCAGGCTTTCTGCCACTGGCGATGCTTGGAACGTGATCTTGGCTGGTCCTCTGGGGACCAGGGGCAGGGACCTCTGGGCAGCCAGCCCGCCTGCCGTCCCAGCATCCCTTCCGACCTGGCTCTCGTCACTTCCATCTGAAATGGACCAAATACGTCCGCACAGGGAACCTGCCCTAGCAACGGTCGATATCACCTAGGAGTGCCCTAAGCTCCCGTCACCCATTTTCCCACCTGTCGAGAGTAGGAAATGTGTATACTTGAAGAAGAAAACTTTTAATTTGGCGACTATAAACGAGTGGGCCCGTTTCTAAGAGCTCAGTCACCCTGAGGAGTAAGCTGGTGTAAACAGTGAGCCAGTGGAGATCAGTGACAAGTACCGAGATTCTGCCCTGAATGGGGTCATTGACGGGGGATCGCAGAGGAGGGTGTCATAGAAAGGGCAGTGGGAGACACTGGAAGAAGTGTCACGAGTTTACGAGCCCCCACTTCCCACGTATGCAGACAGATCGAGACAGCAGGGCAAACGGGGCTTCTTATCGCATGCTGCTCTCTGGGCAAGGAGACCCGCACCAGCCCTGGCGTCACGGAATTCTGAAGGCTGTGCACTCACTCACTCAACAAACCCTTGCTGAGCACCTACTACGTGTGGCACCCTTCTAGGTGCCTGAGATACGTCACTGAACGCAGCTGGCGCAGACTCCTGCCCCAGTGTCATCAAGCGATGACACTCTGGCAAGAAGCCGCAAACGTGATAAACAGTGAAGCATATGGGATGTCGGAGGGAAGGAGCGCAAAGTCTTAAAAGACACTATCTTTCCAAAAGTAGATGCTGTCCTAAATGCCACATTACCGTCTGCAGTCTCAATTTGTTCTCTGTCGTCTCATCAGGAATCTCTGGGGCCAGAGTTACCACACTTGCTACTTCTCCCTCATTCCATCGTGTGCCCTCCTCCCCCCATAACTCGTACTACACACATACTGGGCACAGAGAAGGTGCTCAATCACACGTGTGACAATGGATTCGTCATCCTAGTTTGGGAGCACAAATTCTGTCCCCTGACAGAAGTCCGTGTCTGAGATGATTTGTTTTCACCCTAGAGCCTCTTTTCCACAGATGCTCCCCGGCAATCCACATGAGAACTGTGGATCCCCAAGGAGAGTTGGTCTAACTCGGAGAGAAAAGAGAAAAACCTCTTTGCCACACTGACCGACTTCCCTTCGCCTCCCCCTGGATCTCCCAGAAGCCCCATCTCTTCCCATCACCATGGCGCCTCCCTCTCCTGGGTCATTTGGGACACAGGACAGAATGGAGATGAGGCCAATGCTGTACCCTACCTGCGTCCCACAGGCGACTTCTAAAATTTGCCATATAGAATGTCTGAGAATGCTTTGCTTGCACCTCATGTCTAGACGTATGCATACGCATGAAATGACGAGGCCAGGGTCCTAACACGTGTCTACCGGGGTGGGGGGGGGGCAGAAAACAGCAAGGCCACAGGCTGCTGTCCAAGAAATCGGGCTGCTCTCTTATCCTTTAATTCTTCTCATATATCAAGTTCCATAAAGACATAGCTAAGCCATACTTCAAATTCAGTATACGTGGAAAATAGAGGAATAAGGCTTAAAAATCCAAAGTGTGTATGCGCCAGAGTTTTTTGAGGCTGTGCCTCAGGCCCCTTTATCTCCTCACTTGTGCCTCAGTCCTGTCCAGTCTCACCCATGTCCCCTCTGCAGGTGCCACCTCTGTACTGCTGACTCACAGACTAACATCTATAGGTAGACATCCCTGAGTCTTGGACCTGAGCACTTCATAGGACCGCAAAGGACATCTTTACTTGGTCCTCAGTACCACACAAGCAGAGCACGTTCACCATCTTCCCGCCACCACGCCTTTTGAAGGGAGGAGATTCGAAAATTTTGTGGACATGTTTTAAAACCGCCCACAAGCGTGGAGGACTCTCTATCCCAACTGAGATGCATTTGTTTGGTGGGGCCGCCATAAGGAAGCTCCACAGACTGGGTGGAGTTTAATTCTCCTCCGCGTGAGTGTGGGCTGGACTGACTGACAGTGTGTGACTTCCCATTTTAGACCTTAAAAGGCACTGTGGCTTCCTGCTTGCTCTCTCTCTGGAGTCATTGCTGTCGGGGAAGCCAGCTGCCATGTCCTGGGGACTCTTAAGAAGCCGAGTGGTGAGGTTACTTGGGGAGGTTACGTGGTGAGGACGGAGGCCTCGGCCAGCAGCCACGGAAGTGAGCTATCCTGGAAGCAGATCCCGAGCCCAGGTGACCACGGCTCTCGCCGAGGCCTTGTCTGTGACTTCGTGAGAGACCCTGAACCAGAACCACTCAGCCAAGCAGCTCCTGCATTCCTGACCCACAGAGGCTGTGTGATAACAGACATTTGTCATTTTAAGCTGCTAAGTTTTGGGGCGATTTGTCATCTAGCAGTAAATAACTAGCACAGCTGACTCAAACCCAGGTTTGCCTCTCACCCCTCTGTTACTCTCTGAGCTCCAGGCCCATTGGCTTTCTTGCCTGGCCTGAAACTCCCCTTGCTCCCCAAGAACCCTCTCTCTAGAATGCACCCCTATGTTCTTCCTTCTCCGTGTCCCACTCACCCTTTTGATCACATGACAAGTATTAACTCCTCAGGGAACTCGTTCCTAACCCCTAGCTGGAAATATGCCCTTATGAAACCATATTCCTGCCCCTCAGAACACTTTCCCCAATTTATTATTATTTGTTCATTAAGGTAAGTATTGAACCGATGTCTGTCTCCCCCACTAAAGTACAAGCCCCACAAGGCCTGAGAAGCTGCTGTTCTCGCTCACCCCTACGTCCCCATAACTACACAGTTTACTCAGTCGACAAATAATCGTTGGATGGATGGATGGATGGATGGATGGATGGATGGAGAGAGGCTAGCCAATATCTGCAGAGGAGCAAACCTTACTCTTCAGAATTGTCCCTCTGTTAAGTCTCCCAGTTACAGGACCATTTGTGACCCTACAAATACCATTAACCAATCTGTAACGAAACATGAGCTAACTAGGGCTCATCTACACATTAGCTGTTCATTCATGTCATGCCATTAAAATTATTTTACTTCCCTTTAGGATCCTTGTAAAATTTCTTCTCAGAATTCCATTACGTACGTCATGTTTATGAGTGAGGAGAGGAGAGCGACTCTCTTCCAGACCCAGAGCAGATAAAGGGGTAAATAAAGGCCACCGCCCCACACATCCCCACAACGCCCCCGCCCCGGAGGTACGAGCAGGTGGCTGGGGTGACAGCCACTCCTCTCACGGCTACGGGACATGATTAAAGGGGCGTAACACGGGGAGGAGTGTGCAAAGATAGTCCTTCCAGAGCCGAAACGCAGCAGCAGCGGACGGCACGCTGCCCACAGCTTTGCCTGAATTGACGAGCTTGAGAAAAGAAAGCCAACGAGGGACATTGGTCATGAATTAGAGAATCCTTCCTGCATGGACAAGAGCATGGGAACCTCGGCCGCCCTGCAGGAGAAAGCCCCGGCCCATCTTTTAAAATAATTATTATAATTTTACATAAAATAGAAGATTTAAATCCCAGATCTTTATTAAATCAAACTCTTTAGCCCCACTTAGAGCTGGGTTTGCCCTAGTTTTGAATTAATGTTGTTTTTAAGTGTAGTTTATGAATGACATTTCTTTTTAAAAAATAAACAACTAGAAAGCTGTTTATCTTGAGCCTCTTTATCTCAGGCTACTTTGCATGTATATGTATGTACATATTTCTGTAATTTCTCCCTCGTGCTAGGAAGGCTAGACTTGGAAAGAGCTTTTATCCATTATTTAATCAAGAGAAGAGCTTTGACTCAAACAGGAGCAGGAGAGGGAGGCATACAGGCAGGAGTGAAGGAGGCCGGACAAGAAAGAACATTTTTATCAACAGCCTCTTGAGATAAAAACCTGAACAAAGGGCAACAAACAGCTCCTTTCCTCTTCCTTCTTTCTTTTTCTCTCTCTCTGTGTCTTTCTCTTTCTCAGCTCCTAACAGACTCAATTCCTTTCCTGCATAATCGCCTCTCATTTCATTCTGGAGCAACGTCGGTGTTCTGCGCATAGAAACACATCACTACTTATTTCCCATTAAGGATGCTCCATCCTCTGCCTACAAACGGAGAAAGGGCCCCGCCCCGCCCCGCCCCGGGTGTGCTGCCCCCTCACCCTCAGCCCCTGCTTCCATCCTCTACTCCAGTGATTTCACATCCTGCAGCCGTTTCCACCCCAGGGGCTCGTCCCCTCACCTGAGATGGTTTTCCGTGATTTAACTAATTTTGCAAGCAGCAGATGGGGGCTGATCCTCAGCCTCTGTTCTGGGGGAGACAGCCCAGCAGACCCCTGTGGACGCCCACACAGCGCAGCCTCACTCTGCAGGGAAGGAGAGGGAGGTGCAGACCCGCAGCTTCGTGCTCATGGACAGAACCCCGACTCCGGAGCCTGCCCTGCCTTCCCGCCACGACGGGCTCTGACTCTCTACCCTGCGTTTCTTGACTTTCCCCATCAGAAAATCTTCCTTTGTGGTCTCAGTCTCCTCCCGCCCTTGTATGTCTCTCAACATCCTCTTGCCACTTGCATGAATTCCTTAATTCAACAACTACCCATTGAGCACCTACTCTGGGGGAGCTCACATTCCAGTGAAGGAAGACAGATGAGGAATGAGCTAATATGTCCCATGTCACAGGGCGATAGGTGCTAAGGAAGAAGACGGAGTGGGGTACAGGGAGTAGGGAGTGCTGGTGTGGGGAGAGGGGCTCCCCCTTCCACACCAAGGGAGGCCTCATTGGATGGTGACACCTGGGTGCAGACCTAAAAGAATCGAAGAATCCAGCTTTGGGGGGGAAGAGGCTTCTAGGTAGAGGAGACAGGAAATGCAAAGTTGCTGAAGTTCTTGGTGGTCTGAGGAACAGGGAGGAGGCCACTGTGGCTGGAGCTGTCATAGTCAAGAACGTGTGACAGGCGAGGCTAGACTGAAAAGAGCGAAGAGGAGCAGCAGCGAGAGATCAGGTCTGGGACACAGGATGGAGGGCACGGGGACCTTCTGTTGTAGCAGCTTTGGTTTTGACTCTGAGCAAGCTGGGGGTTATTGCAGGGCAGTCAGCAGAAGAGCACCATCATCAAACACAATTCCTCTGATCTCTGTGTCACACAGAGACTGGGGCTGGGGAGGCAAGATCAGAAGCGGGAGGACCCACTAGGAGACTGCAGGTGCCCGCTAATGGAGACGGGGGAAGTGATGAGACATGGTTAGGTTCCGGAGGCGTTTAGAAAGTGGAGCGAACCGGGTGGGCTAATCCCTTGGATGAAGGGAGTGAGAGGCAAAGAGGAGAATCAGGGATGACTTCGAGGTGTGGGCATGAGTAACCACAAGAACGGAGTGACCGAAATGGAGAGGGAGGAGAGCATGGGAGGAGGAGAATCACGTGACAGCACAGCGAGAGAGGGGAGGATGGAGAAGGGGGGAGCGGAGACAGCGTCATGTGGGGCAGGAGAGTGGATGGACTAGGAAGATGCAATAGCAGAGCTGAGGGCTAACTTGGAGGTTTGTGGCCATAAATTTAAAGTGACATCACAGCTGGGTTTGGGCTTTTTTTTCCCCTCTAGCTGTGGAGAGCAGAAGGTTAGGAATTTGCCCACCGGTATCCTGGAGGACAAGATGGGTGAGAAACTTGAGTTTACACGTGGGAGAGATGATAACGAAGATCGATGGACTCCTCAGGGGTAGTGCGGGTGAGGGGCGAGGCGAGAAGGGTTAGGACAGAGAAAAAGGCGGGCGGGCTCCAGGGGCCGTTCGTTTTGGAAAGATGGAAGAATAGTTAGGGTGAGGATGCGGAAGGGAGGGAGTGGGGGCAGTTAGGAGGTGGCGATCCAGACTGACGGCTGATGGTGGAGATGTGGGTGGGTTTAGAGATGCGCAGCGAGAGGTTGAGAGGTTCGAGGGCCTGAGGAGAGGTGTGACTCCCAGAATCACCTTCTCGACATTTCCTGCATCTCGAGCTCACCTTCTCTTCCTTGTGGGGGTTTCCCCAAGAATCCTTTTCCTTTCTGACATTTACATCATTAAAGGATACAAATCTGGCTCATTTCCTCTGCCCTCCTTGGTCCCCACTTGTGTGAGTCGGGGCCTCTGAGAAGTCTCAGAATTAAACACACCAGAATTTCATTCAAGGAAATGTCTGAGAAAGGAGGAATGCGAGAGCTGTCAGAATACCATGTAAGCCTGGCCCCAAGCAACAGGGAGGGAGGAGGGAGGGGGAGGGAGGGTTGAGTGGAAGCTTCTAGAGAGCTGTGCTGTCTCACGAAGGTTAAGGGTAGGCAAGGCTGTCAAGGAGTCCTCCAGCTGAAGCGCCTGCCGGAGTCCCCTGTCCCCGAGAGTAGGTATGCCTGGGCATCCCCGCCACGCCCAGTCGGCGACTGGGAGCAGCTGGCGGGAAGTGTCAGCTGTAGCTCGGGCAGCGATGGATTTTCACAGCACATCATGGGGCCCTCGGCCAGTCACACCGCCCATAGTTAGGGCTCTAGGAGGCACATCCTCAAGGATGCCACACTTCTCCAGCTGCAGGACGAAGCTTAGGACAAGGGCACTGCTTTTAACTCACCATCCCGTGCCTTCCAGCCCTTTGCTAAGCTCGGTGCTGAGACCACGTCTTCACCAGAGAAGTCTGTGGGCACGCTGCAGCCTTGTGGCTTCCCCCACACACAGTGCTGCTGTCCGGAGGGGCTCAGCCTCCGAGAAGTTTCTGCCAGCCACGCTCACGTCCAGACGCCACAGTTAGAATGGGCACAGGTGCTGCATTTGCAAGAGCTGGCCTTGGAGGGCACGTGGGCCAAGGGTTCCACCTGCCAGCCGACCACGGAGGTGGCAGGAAGGCCTCCTTTGATGCCACGCGTGTGTCCTCTGCTGACACCAGCAGGCTCTACCTCGCTGCTGGAGCACTTGGCATTCCGCGCTTCCTGCCCGACTCCCTGTCCCATATTTCCTACTCGCCGATATTTAAAAATTCAACTGTCAAAAAACTTGAGCGCAGAGGCTTTGTCTTCCTGCCCCACAGCCTGATTTCTCAGGCCTCCCACTCAAGTAAACACCATCTGCAGCCCCTGTCAGCCGGCACCTTCACCATAAAACGCACCTTTGATTTCTCTTTCCCTCTGCAGTCCCTTCACTCCGATGACTCCTGACATGTCATCCGTGCGAGCTCTCTCAAGTCCACGGTGCTTTTGTGCCTGCTGCCAAAACCCCGGCTCAGGCCCCAATTATTGCCTTCCCCGACGAACACAATCTCTGACTTTCTGCCTTTGCCGTTTCTCTTTTCAACTTGATCCTCTCTCCTTCCCTCTCACTGTGCTCTCGCCTCGTCGGCTCCTCTCACAGCTCCCATTTCCCACCCTCCTCTCTTCACCATAAAGACGGGCCTCGGGGATCCACTTACCACACCCGCCCCTTCTCACCCAGGCCTCGAAGCAGGCCCCAGTGCAGAACTTGCAAACTGTTTCTTCTAAAATCAAAACCAAAACCAAACGTAAAAACACTCCTTCCAATGGTGAGGTCATTTAGAGTAAAGCCTTAACAAATCAACAAGTCTCGCTCCCCAGTCCCCCGCTGGCTGGCACAGACTCCCCTGGATGTATGCACAAGAGATGGGGTTTGTAGAGACTGGGGATGAGGTGACAGGTGGGATGATAATAACGTTTGGAGCAAAGACTCCATGGGTGGTTTCTTCAAGGCTACCATCTAATGCCTGGCAGAACGAGAACCCAGGTACAGTGACACGCAGTCCAAAACCCTTCCGGCCCCCACGAACGGTGCTTCCGGTTAGGAGGAAATGCCAGCGTTAGGTGAGACGTGGTTCCTGGCATGCTGGTGGAGGAACAGTGTGAGGCTGAGAGAACACAGACCCGGGGCCCCACGCAGACCTCCCGAGTCAGGATCCCACTGCCCCTGTCTTCCCGTGGTTTCCACAGACATTAACATCTGAGAAGCCCCATGCAGAAACCTCAGCCTTGCCTCCCGACCCCGAGGCTGTGACGCCAGCGGCCGGATCGGAGGCCCCAGCGCACAGGTATCTGGCAGTCCATTCACTCGGCGGACAGAGCTCTCTGTAACGCAAGAGATGCCAGATCCATTCTGTTTACTGACAGACTGATTCAACAGTGCCATCCTTTAATTATTTGTGTCTTCTATAAGTGGCAAGTCAAGTCGCTCATCTTCCAGGGATATTTTCAAAGGAAGACGCTCCCAGGGTGGCTCTCCAAGTCGCACTTTGTGGCTCTGCATCTTCTACGTGTGCTAAACGGCGACACACCGGGACGCCACAGTGCAGGCCGTGCACTTGCTGAGAAGAAGCGAGTGGATACAGGGGCGCCGCACACTCCCCGCTCCACCCCCCACCCCCGCGGAGATGCCCGCACGGCGCCCTGAGCGACTCTGACTGACCGCCTGCGCCTGGGCTGTCACCCAGCCAGCGTCCCTGGAAACACTGATGTTGGGTCCACGCGCACCTTCCTTCGCCCAGACCCAGAGACATGAGGGAAGGCATCTTCGACAAGAGACCAGGAGGCCTGGACTTGGCTTCTTGGTGGAGGAAGGACAGGAAACGAGCATGGGGAGGGGCAGTGTCTGCGTGTCTCATGCTGAAATGCGGTGGAGGGTGAGGAGCGCACTCTCGACAGGGCTGCCTGCGGGCACAGCAGGCGCGTGAGCTTCGGGGAAGAAAACGTTGCTATCTGATGGCCGTGTCTGCACCAGTTCCTCAAGATTTCAGGTGTGGTTGGCACGCACCTGCCCAGTGCACGGAGCTAAGCATGGAAGCCTTTAAGTGTTCTGCATTTCGGAGCTTTTCTGGATCAATACCAAATGGGGAGGTACGTTTTTTTCTTTCTGCTCAGAATAACGACGTGCTTGCAACACACGAAGTCCTTTGGGTCTACTTTCATTTAAAAAGCACAATTAGTCTCATCTGGTTGTCTGTATCTATGAGTTCGTTTTTGTTTTGTTTCGTTTTGGTTTGTTTTGCTTTTTCATGTGTTTCTTTTTTGGTTTATATTCCTCATATGACCGAAATCATAGTTTTTGTCCTTTCTCGTCTGAGTTGTTTCACTTAGCATACACAGCATGGTGACCACCAGAGGGGCAGGGGTTGAAATGGGTAACGGAGCTCAAATATATGGCGACAGATGGAAACCAGACTTTGGGTGGTGAGCATACAATAGAGTATACAGATATCAAACTATGATGTGGGACACCTGAAATTTATATAATGCTATTACCATGTGTTACCTAAATAAAAATAAATATATTTTTTAAAAAGCACAATCATTCCTAAAGTTTTCAGTTTGCTACCACATTTTCTCAGACATAGTGGTTCAAAATACCCATCCATGATTCTTAGCATCTGTTCTACACAGAGGACCGTATCTTGACATCCCAGGGGAAAAAAAAATTTTTTTAACAAAAAGGAAAGAAAAAAGGAAGAAAAAGAGAGAGGGGGAGATTAAAATAAATATTCTCTGAGAGTAGTTCCTCTCTAGAGAGCTAATAATATATAAACTCTAAGCATATTTACATTGGCAGATTCTTATGTTGGTTAATTGGAAGTCTACGTGTTTTTAGTAGAGGGCTATTAGCAAAAGCAGGTGAAAACAATTAGTAATGCATTCATTACAGATCAATTTACTGTAAAGGGTAATAGCTCTTTGTTTTGAACAAGATCTCTACTAACCCTTCTGTCACCTGTGATGTTCCTTTGCACGGTGCTTGATTCAGAGGTATCATTCAATAAAAATATTATTCGATAAATGAATGTTCGTGTCTGTGTGAAAATTTCTTGCGTATCTACAAGAATATTTCAATTTCATATATCCTGCCTTTCACAGCTATGGTAGGGTCTAGACTCAGTTAACGCTTGACTGTGCCGATCATTTTTAATTAAGGTATAAATAATGATCCTTCACTAAAGAAGTCAGAACCATTTCTTAAACTACAAATCAATAAACCACCCAATAGAAAAAAAAAAGAGCAAAACATATGAACAGGCAACCACACAAAAAGAAAATACAGATGGCCGATAAACTTGAAAAGATGCTCCCCCTAACCATCAATCAGGGAAATGCAAATTAAAGCACGCAAGAGGCACCATGTTTAACCCATCAGATGCTCAGCAATCAGGGAAAATGGCAAAGTGGATAAGGGCACGGGCTCTGAAGTCTGGCCATCGGGGTCGAGACCCTGGCTCCACCACTTGCTAATGTGCGCCCAAGTAGAGATCCTCAATTTCCTTGGGCATGTAAAGGGGTAATAATGTTAGTACCTACCCCGGTGGTTTGTCATGAGCATTAAATGATTCCATACATATAAAGCATTCAGAACTGAGCCTGGCAGGAAGTCATTACTTAATAAATATATCTATTATTGGCATTACGTGTTGAGGGATGGGAGGAGCAGATATTTTCAGATACTGTTGGTGGAGTATAAATTAGTGCAGCCACTTCGTAGGGAATGCAGTGGCTTCTACTAAAATTAAAGGTACACATATCCTACAACCCTGCAGTTGTTTATAAGTATTTACTCTTGAGAAACACATATATTTGTTTCCTTCTCATGTTCACTGCAGCACTATATGTAATGAGAAATATCTGGAAACTATTACACAGGGGAATAGCTAATGATGGTCGAACTGTGAATAGCACATAGCACTTAAAATAATGAGGTAGATTTCTGACATGGAATGAGCTCCAAGATCTATTGTTGAGTGAAAATAGCAAGTATCGGTAAAATGGTATCACTGCAAATATTTGTAACGTATTTGATATACATCCATGTATGTATCATTTGTGTAAAAGCTACATACAAAATTTTATTACACATATATGCAGTCATTAACTCTAAGGGAAGTATTGGCAATGACAGTCAAAGGGGACTTGGACTTACTTGTATTATTTTTTTATAATGCATTCTTCTATTATTTATCTACTCAAAATTAGGGCAAAGGGAATAGAGAGTTGTTTAACGGGCACAGATTTCGTTTGGGATAATGAGATGGACAGCGGCGATGGCTGCACCACGATGTAAAGGTACCTAAATGTCACAGGACTCCGGTTAAAAATAGTCAATTTTAAGTTATGTCTATTCTACCATAATAAAAATTTCAATTTAATTTTAAAATCCTTTATGCTATAACATGAAACAGCGGCATGAGTGTGCCACGCAGCATAGAAGCTGAGCCTCTCAACAGCACAGGACCGGGGCGGGGAGGAGAATGTTGGAGAATGAAAGGCGTGCTGGAAAAGAAGCAAGGGAGAGCTGTCTGCCTGGAGAAGGGAGGTCTCCAAAGAAAAGACGGGAAACAGAAGTAGATAGACATTCGGTGGAAAGTCAAGCAGTGCCCGATTGATGAAACTCGACTTTGATCTTCAGGGAGAGAGAGAACGTAATTCTCCTAACTCCTTGTCCCCTCTTTGCAGTCAAAAGCTCTCCAGAGATAAGTTCACAAACAGGGAGGGGCAGGGGGCTGGTGCAGAAGGAAGAAACGGGAAGGGTCAGAAGAAGTGGGATCTCATAATGGCTTGCGTTTGGGCAGCGGCAGCGCCTCTTTCAAAGAGCTTCCACGCACCTGGAGGGAACTTGATTTCCTTTTGAGAAGATGTCTTTCAAGTAGATTAAAAACTATTTTCATGAGTTGCGGCTGTTTACATGCAAACCTGTCATTCAGACGGCGCGTGCCTTCACAGAAACCCACAGGGGCTTACCAACGGCGCCCTTCTTTTTCGTATAATTTTCTTTAGGTTCCTATGCAGTGTGTCTGGGCAAGGGAGGGAGGTGAGGGGACCGAGAGGTGCTTTGCTTCCTCAACAGGGTGAGAACAACAATGCACAGAGCGGAATGAGGGTGGGGCAGGAGCCAGAGTTCAGTCTCCCGGCTGAGATGAGGGCAGGTCACATTCCCCAGTCCAGCCTACCACGGAGTCCACACTCTGGGAGAGGGAAGGACTATCTAGACAAGGACACAGTGGCTTTGAGAAAGGCACAGGAAAGGCACTGCCTTTGGGGGGGCATAATAAAAAGCCTTGAACTCAGCTATCGCACGTACCCAAATTCTGGAACAAAGTTGAAAACATAGTATGAATTTAATTTTAGGTTGGTAGGTTGTTGCTTTGTCTTGTTTTGTATTTTTATTTTTATTTTTATTTTTTTGCCAAAAATGTTTTTAAAACCATTAGTGAACCACTACATTGTTTTCTAGAAATTATAAAATGGAATGTAAAAACATATTCTCTACACTAAAGATTCATCTAAATTCCAGAAGAATAAAGAAATGGCTTGTGGGCCTTTGGAAAGAAAAAGCTGATCCATTCGAGTCAATGTAAGGCAAAAATAGATAACATATCAACGTGTGTGTGTGTGTGTGTGTGTGTGTGTGTACGATTGGCAAGATTTTTTAAAATATTTCAAGGACAAAGTGGAAAAACATGGTCAGGATATTAACAAAAATAGGCTGATTTTTAACTGACCAAACAACATTGCCCCAAGATGATTACTTTCGTTAAATCTAGGTTACCCGTATAAAATAAAAAAGCTGAGTTAGACATCCACTAAGGTCTTCCCCACCTCTTCAGCCTACGACTGTTTCAACTGGAGGAAGGTCCCCAGAGCTGTTTTCCAAGATTTGCCAAAGCCTGTCCGCACTTGGACAAAAACATAGGAGAAATGCTTACAAAGACAGAGAAGACACAAAGCGGGGAGCGTTTCTTGCTTTAGAGGATGGAATCAGCATTCAAAACTATCCCCCCGCCCCAGTCAATATATCATAGTTTGAAACTAATGAGAAAAAATGTGGCAGTATGAAGTCCTGGTTTTTGAAAATCCATTTTATAATGTTAGCATATTGGAGATCTATCTTGGTAGCAGTTCAGATAAGGAAATCACAGGGATTGGGTTGACTTTAAAATTCAGTATCAAACATCAAAATGGCATATTTCAGACCTGGGCGCAAAGGACTTGACATGGGCTAGACTATATTCACAAAATATGGGGTCCAAACCAAAAGGTGTCACTGCCCTACTTGACACTCCACCCTGAAATGGCAGAGCATGCTCAGTGCTGGGCATCACCCAGTAAGAAGTCCACTAACAAGCAAAGGATATACGGGAAAGAGGGAAAAGATGCCCGTAAGGCACCTTAACAGGTGTGATAAGAACCAGAAGTCTTCTCTAGCTCTCCCATTACCTCACCACACCTGGGTCAGCTTTCACGACATCACCGCACTGCCTGCATGTCCTCGCCGGACGCGTCGCCACGAGAACCCACCGTTTCCTGGGCTATTAGAAACCCCTGCCTTGCCCTGAGTGGTGATCTCATTCTCTATGACTCCCCCACTCACTGCTCCCGGCTCGAGCGCTGTGGGGCCACAGGTCAATTTTGATCCCCTTTCTACATACACAGCCCTTCAAGTAAGTCAAGAGAATAGATGGTTACCCTCCCCTCCCCCTTCCCACAAGAAACATTTCCGGGTAAAAAACTGGGCTGTTTTAACCCATTTCCTGTTTGCCCCGAGAATATTCACCTGCGATGCTTGTGGAGCAGCGTTCACCTGGAGACTAGCGTTGATTGCAGTCCTGATCTCAACCCCAAAGCCCGCCACAAAATACCTCGCTTTTATCACTATTTTCGCATCGCTCTAGTACATTTAATAGTCTTTGCAGACGAATGACATTATTCTATTTATAGCATTCTGTTTTTAGTAGTGGTATTTCCATTGACAAAATATAGTCATTCTCAATCACGGAAAATGCCAAATCCTAGAAAACACAGCATTCCTACGCAGGATGTGAAATTAACGCAGGCAGCAAGCTGCACTTTTTTTTTTTTTTCTAAATAGAAAAGATGTTAAAGATTAATTCTCAAGATTTTTTTTTCACTATCTGCCCCTCAGGGTTGGAAGGGTCTCCGTTCTAGAGGCCAAGGCCCTATTGCCATTCTCTCCTTGCCCCATTCAGAAGCAAACACGAGGACAGTCATGTATCGATGACTGATGGGGACGCAACAGGAGAAATGCATTCTTAGGCGTTCTGTCCCTGTGGGACGGCCACAGAGCACACTTACACCCACCTAGAGGGCACAGCCTGCTGCACACGCAGCTGCACTACAGCCGTGTGCTCCTGGGCTCCTGACCCGTACAGCACCCTACTGTACTGGACGCTAGCAGCAATTACAACATGATAACTATCTGTGTGTCCCGACATATCTAAACATGGGAAAGGTACAATAAAAATACAACATCAAAGGTAAAAAAAAAAATGGTGCAGCCCCATCGGGCACTCACCGTGACCGGAGCTTGCGGGGCCGGAAGTCGCTCTGGGTGAGTCAGGGAGCGGTGAGTGGGCCTGAAGGCCCAGGACCTTCCGGTCGGTTCTGTAGACTTCGTAAACGCCGTATCCTTAGGCCACTCGAAAGTCATAGAAATATCTTTCTTTTCCTCAATAACAAATTAACCTTCGCTAACTGTAGCCTGTTTTATTTCATAAAATTTAAAAAATTTCTAAACTTTTCGATTCTTTTGTAATAACACTTAGGTTAAGGCACAAACTCATTGCAGAGTTATAGAAAAGTATTTCTTTTTTCATATCCTTACTCTATATTAATAGCCATGAGTAACGTGTCATGCTAGAACCTTGCAAGGACTACAAGATGTTAGGACTGCAGCATTACCACAGCCACAATCTTATAAGGGCTATGACGTCATGACGTCATGACGGCTCTGACGTTACTATGGCTACAACGTTACTATGGCTACGACGTCACGACACCCTTGGCTTTGCAATAGCTGTGACCTTACCAGGCTACAACATTACCACTACGACGGCACTGGGCAATTTCTCATCTCCATTATAATCTAACGTGACCACCCCCCTTGACCAAAACGTTCTTATGACCGTATGATGCATGGCCATAGTGAGGCCTAAAGATGCTTAAAAATTAGAGCAATAATCCCTAAATGTGACTTTTCAGGGTATTTCTGGTTTACACAAAATTCTTAGCACACTCATTTCGCTGACATTAATGTAAATAATAAACATACGTCTGGGAGCATTGCCAACTCTGTCAAAAGTCCATGTCGCAATTCCAAGCAAGTCGAAAATCACTGGCTCATTTAGCCTTTTTCTTCTATTTCCAAAATACTTAAATGCTATTATTCTATATTTGACATACATGTGTATTTTAAAAAATGCTGCCGGTATTGCCATATTCATCTACCTGTTACTTATTAGAATGCCTACTTTGTGTGTGACATCTCATAGTATAGAGCAAACAAGAGCAACACAATAAAACGGGGTGAGCTTGTCTACACCATGGTTTGGAAAAGTATTCCTAATGTATAAAGAAACAAGGAGATATGGGGAGTTGGGAAGCACTCCCCACCCTCTCATTCACAGGCCTGAAAAAGACCAAGAGGGGCTGCTGGGTCTCTTCACTGGTATTTTATAAACTCTTTTTAAAATTCAACTTGTTCAAAGTAAATAAAATGTTGCTTGTATAAGTAATTAATCAAGAATTACATGGGAGGTTTATTATGAGGCCAATGGCAAGCAGCCTCCTGAGGCACTCAACAAACTCTCTCTTTCAGTAAATAATTACTTAAGTTAAAATTATTTACTAATTTAAGGCATTCCTTTTGTGATATCTCTAAGACTTCAAGTAATTGGTTGGGTTTGCTTTAGTTTGGTGTTTCGTAAAGAAAAAAATAGTGGTATATAATGAATTAACTGTGCAATTAACTATAAATTTAGCACTTCAGAAACACAGTTTTAATGACTAAGAACAGGTACAAAGAGCCCTGCATGTTTTTTAAATTAGGTATAATTTTCCATCTTGTTTAACGCAGCAATGCCGGGGAAGCGTGTTAGTACAGCATAACATTATTTCCCATTTGCCGAGAGTCAGCAATACAGAAAGCCCAGCTCAGGGGGAGCTATAGCCACAGGCACCTGCCCGGGCCTCATGATGAGAACCGCTTTGGCCTGAAGGCAGCTCCACCTTCTTTCTCTCTCCCTGGCTCCCTCTGGAAGGACAGGCTCTCCTGGCGCACATTTCCCGCACCATCCTGGGGCTCACCTCAGGACACCCTAAGAGGAAAGAGCTTCCTCCCTTTCTCCAAACCACGACACTTCCCTGATATAATTAGGAGGAGAGAAATAATGAAAAGTAAAACCAGAGTTAACTAACACCTTTATTTAACCATTTATTTTTTTGTTGTGTTCTTAATCGTTAGGAGTAAAAGGCAAATCAATGATTTTTAAGAGCAGGAAAGAAAAACTGAATTCTCGTCATTGAACATCTGTCCCTTGCAAGGGCGTATTCTATCACTTTATGTTTTTCCTCACATTTTTTTTGGTTCCTAGCCATGGAACAGGAAGTGAATGTCTAGCAGGGGCCAGGCACCAGGATTCAGGGGCTTTCAAGCATATGATCACATATAATCTTCATGATAACTCTAGGTTGTTGCAGACAGCAGACAGTCTCCATAATTATGTGAGCCGATTCCTACAATTCCTACAATCTCTCTCTCTCCTCTCTCTCTCTCTCTCTCTCTCTCTTTCTCTCTCTGTCTATGCATCTCTCTCTGTCTCTCTGTCTCTGTCTCTGTCTCTCTGTCTCTCTGTCTCTCTCCACACCCACACACACACACACACACACACGCACGCACACACACCTGTTGGTTCTGTTTCTCTGGAGAACCCTGAGTGTTTGGTGTTCAGACGTGATCCCCACTTTCAGAGAGCTCAGTGGTTTTCAGTTGATACCAACATTTTTGCATCTCACTCTAATACGAACTAAGGAAGAGATAAATATGGGTTGAGATTGCAGTTATAGGTCTCTGAAGCCATATTAAAGATTTAGCGGATTATTCTAAAGACAACGGGAAGGTACTGGTGCATCTTAGTAGGAAAAAGGTATGACTAAGTCCACATTGTTCAAAGATACTCAGGCTATATTACAAAGAAATAAAGCTTTATTAAAATGAATGCATTGGAAGGTGGCAAGAGTAGCCACCAGAAGGTCACGTAGGAGGTTATTACAATTGTCTAGAAAAAGAGCAGTTGCCACGAGAGAGAAAGAAGTGGGTAGATTCTATAGGTATACCAAGCATGACTGGTAGAAACTGGTGAGTGAGCAGAGATGGAAAGGGAGGGGTGTAGATGACTTCCTAGTTCCTGGCTGGACAGTGAAGCCTTTCCTGAGCCACGGGGGTGGAAGGGGTAGACATGGGGACCCCGCAGTGTCTCCCATTCCCTGACAAATATAATATAACCCATTCGCCTGGGACTCAAGGCCTCCCATAAGATGGCCTCAGACGACACTGACATGGCTTTGCTGCTGCCCTCTACTCGCTCGGCTCTCTTCAAAGGTGATAGATACATAGGACCTTGTGAGTTAACCTCTCCTCCTCCATGTCTCCGTCTCTTACAGACTACAGGGGCGTGGTGAAGGGATTCACTGCACTAAATAGTAGGACATGCCTCAGCGCTCAGAGACAGATGTCCGCCTTCTGACATTGGCTTCTCCCAGCCTTCAAGAACTGTAAACGTGACACCAACAGACAAGTGACCTGTAGACTTGGCGGGGAGGTAATGGGGGTACAGCTCTGCCCTCAAGAGGGAAGCACTTCAGCTGCCAGCCAACCATTTTAGCCAAATGGAACTAGTCCATTTTGAAGAAACTTTGTGAAAGAAAAATCCATTTCCATATTTAATTGCACAGGTTACTCACAGCCAACGTACCAATGGTATCTATGAAAACATGCATCGAGTACTGTAGCCAGCCTGGAGGGGGAATGGGCTGTACAGGTGGCGAGGGGGGCGGATCCTGGATAGATTCTGAAGATATGGACATTTTTGAGCTTGTTAAATGTGTGATGTTCATCAGACATTCAAGTGAAAGAGAAAAAAACACTGTGTGGCTAGTTTTACACATGCACACACACACACACACCTACCTCAGTCTGGAGCTCAGGGGGAAAAGACAAAGCTGTAGGTATAAATCTGTGTGATGATCACAAAGACTTTCTTCCATAATAATAACAATAAAAAACAACAACTCTTTCTCTTACCATCGCTATTCCCCTCCACCCCACTATTGGCCATTTCGATGTGCCAGGCCTTGTGCTTGCGTGACTCACATTATCTCATTTACTTCTCATAATGACCCCACAAACCACCACTATGACCCCCTTATTGCAGATGAGAAATCCTAGGCTTAGAGAACTTGCCTGTCTTGCCCAAGCTCACACAGCTCAAAAAAGTTCACTCTGCAGGCGGTGAGGAGCCATTACAAAATTGAGAATAATGTTCTCAGATGTTCCTTTTGATTAGATTTCTCTGAGGATAGCACAGAAGTTAGATCAGGATGGTATGAGGCCAGAGGTGATGTGGAACTGATCTGAGGCTGGGGTCGCAGAGATGAGAAGGAGGGAACGGGGTCCAAGAGTGATCAGGTGGCGAGACAAGGCTTGGTGACCCATTGACTTGGGGGCATAAGGGAAAAATATACCATATCTATGGACTTCTGCCCGGGGGAACTGGGTGGAAGGTGGTACCCCCCAGCTGCGTGGGGCACACTGGAGAGGGGTCAGGACCTGGCAATGAGGAAGCAGAAGGATGATGCTGGGATGGGCTGAGATCGATTCAGCCTAAGTCTTTCCTGTGAGGTTTGAAAGCTCAGCTTTGTTCTGCAGATGAGGGAGCCATTAAGATTTGAGCCAGATAAATGCAGTTATACATAGGAATCAAGCCTAGTAGCCCTCTAAGCATTGTGAGGGCAGGGCCTGGTTTTTCTGTGTGCAGTGTGCCGAACAACCATCTACACAAAGCAGCTACTTAACACAATAAGCAACACTCTCGCCTCCACCCCCTCTCCGCCATTTATTGGGTATACTTGCAGAAGGCATTTTTTCAGATGCAAGCACATTGTACAATGAGGTTGGAATACGCTGAATAAATCCATTCAGTATCGCTATAGAATTTTTTTAAAAAGCCATCTTATAACAAGTAACAGCCCACTTACTTCTCCACAACTCACTACTCCCCAACACCCCTATTGTCTGCCCTGACTGGGATAATGGGTAATTGTGTTCCAACATGCATTATGCTAAAACGCTTCTCTTTGCTTGGCTCCAATCATTATCAGAACCCAGATTTTAATCTAACTTCATCATCATTAAGCAGCCAAACCAGCTGCAGCAGTGAAGAAAACGGCTTAGGGGAAGAGCGACATTTCTCTGAGAAACAAAAGAATCATCTCTGATCAAGTGACCCAGCCCGAGAAGAGAGAGAGCTCCCGGAGCTGACGAAAATAAAATTGCCAGTGAGGCCTCTTCTCGTTAGTTTTTCTTTCGCACTTCACATTAGCTCGGTGAAAGGAAGATGAATTAAGAGTTAAATGCACCGAAATAACTTAAGCTATCTTTAAATAAGACTAAATGCGTTTTATGTTTCCACCAAAAACCCTCTTCCTGTTTCATTTGCTGCTCTCTAGCTCACATTGACCTCTGGTTTTCCTTCCTCCCTTCTCTGTTTGCCTGTTTTCTTCTTTGCTTCCATTCTTTCTTCAGATTCAGCCATGTCCTCTACTGGTACACTTGCTTCTCTCCAATGACTTGCCCTCTCTTTGAAACTGCTCTCACCCTTCAGCCCTGATTAGCCTGAAAGACCCTTTTTTGTATCCATTCTCTTCTCAGCTCCCTCTATTTGCCTTCAGACCTTCTCCTTCTACAACCTTCTCCTTCCCATCATGCCCCTCTCCCATGCCCACACTTTCTGGTACCTGGCTTCCAAAGCCACCAGAAGCCAAATTTCTGGTGACAGAAAGCCTATTGTTGCCTGATGAAGGCAGATGCTACAAACGAGTCAATTGCTTCAATTCATAATTAAAATAAGCCAATTGAAGCAGCAAAACAAGACAGATTCATGGCTTAGAGATCCGAAGATGAATTCTGCCGAAGACCGTCTTCCTACACTTACTCCGCTGGCATGACGCCCCAGAGGCATATCGACTAGCCGATCAATTCTCAAATTCTAGATAGATGGGGCAGTGATAAATAAGTACCCCTGAGCGCCCCCTCAGTGACCGCAGGGACCAGCTAGTGCACACTGAACAATCCCCTGTGTGGAAACACCTTGCCCGGATTGTTTATCTCTCTCCTTTTCCCACTTTTGTTTCCAGCTAAAGGGAACTTCTAAGTAGAAAATCAATAGGTGCTTTAATTACTGGCCCCCAATTCATCAGGGCCTCAACTGTAATTACTCTGCCTAAGCCAGGAACCTCAGGAGCCAATAAGCCGAGACAGCCAGGCGGTGGGCAATGCACAAGATGAGAGGCCAGAGTCCATGAGTCAGCCTGGGAGGAGCCGGCGGAGGCCGCCTGCCTGCCTGCCTGCCTTCCTGCCGCCGCTTCCCAGGCAGCTTTCCCTGGCCGGCAGTGGAGGAGGCAGCCCCAAAAGGGATCCCAGGGCAGGACCTGTGGGGGCACGCGTTGGACCCAAGCCCCCGAAGTTGAAATGGTCCGGATTATTGCCCTCTTCCGCTCCGCTGCAAGGGTCCATTCATCTTAGGAACCTCAAAGGGTGGGTCCAAGGGGAATCCTCAGGGTCCCTCTAGGGAACTAAGTTGGTCCCATAGGACAATGCTCAGATGTCACAAGAAATGCTGTCATGGGATTCCCTTAACACAGCGAGGGCTGATGGAATTGTCTTCCCCAGGAAAATAGGAAATCATCTTTGGGATAGCTCCAAATAAGGAACTTCTTCATGTTGGGTGAATTCATAGTCTTTGTATGTCTGCAGTTGATTCTTTCTACATGCTCCTGAGGCTTAGAGGACAAGGATGGTGACAAAGTGAGCTCGCTGTCCCTTCAGATGCCTGAGCAGGCTGTGTTTCTGGTGAGGGAGGGCTAGGCTACAGCTGCCCTACTTCCTGCACGCGTGCGCGCGCGCACACACACACACACACACACACACACACACACACACACACACCAGCCAGGGCTTTGAGTCTGAGCACGGAGCTATTGACTCAGCTGATCAATTTCCAAGTCACAGGGAGCCAGGCCCATGAAAAATGACTCTGTTGCCCATCACCCCACTCCACCCAGACATTGGCTAATGCAAATGGAACAATTCTCCATTTAGGAATTGCTTGTGAGCGTCTCTCTGTCCTTCTGCCTCCCGCACGTAGGCGTTCCCGCCTGAGCCCCCTGCTCTTCCCTCTCTCCAAGCTCATGCATACCCTCAGCCTCAGTTACCACTTCCTCGGAGGGGAATTCTCACGATTCTCCATCCCCTGTTCTTCGCCCCGGCTTTACACTCCCAGGACTCTAGCTGGGCATTCCTGCCCGACGGCCCAATAATGATTAAACTCGAAATGTCTAAAAACAAACCATCCTCCCTGCTAGATGCCCCCACCGCCGACCTGTTGTCTTCCATCTGCAGCTTTTACTCTTGGGAATGGTGCCCAGGCTCCCTCCTCAGCCATCATGACCTGCACAGGCCCAAGGACCATCAGTCCGAGAGGCATCACGTTCCAAAGAGCTCCTCTCCTTTCCCACTGTCCCCCCCTTTATTCAGCCCCCGTTTATGTTGAACCTGGGTGCTTGCGAGTCTCATTCCAAGACGCGAAACAGAATCACCCAGGGAGCTCTTTTATAAAGCGTCACTGGCGACACCAATGACGAAGACCAATTAAACCAGAATAGCTGGACATGAGACCGAGGTGCCGGTCACCTGAAAGGCTACTCGGATGATTTGAACACATAGCCAGGGTTGAGGACCATTGCCCCAGCCTAGCCAGACGGTTCGCTCTGTGAAACCACCCTCCCCAGAACTGCCGTGACGTACACGTCACTCAGGGCACACACCCTGCTCTTCCTCATACTGGCCTCTGTGGTCTCGTCAGAACCCCTTCACCTAACTGTCGCCTTGAAAGACCAAAACCATCCCTTAGAGCATCTGACTCGGAGCCAGAGACCTGAGTTTGCATTCTGACTCCTCATGAATAAAACGTTGGCTGTGAAACTTTGGATAGGTTATTTAAAAATCTCAGTTTCTTTTTCTGAAAGATGGAATCATGATTCCTGTCTATTTTGGGGGGAGTTCTAATAACAATGATTATTAGTCTAACCATTTTTGTCTTTCATGTTGCTTAATAGCAGCTTCAGCCAATTAACTATTTAATAAGTGGATGTTGAATAAAGGTGTGAATATACTTGGATTTTTATCATACACTTTTAGTCCTCCTAAAAATAATTCCAAATCAGAGACTCGATCCACTATGGCGTGGCACCTAGGGTCATGAGCCCAGCACCACCTATGGTGTAGTCAGGCACACAGACATCTGCTTTCCTAACTACCCTTGTCACAGGCCCTTGCTGTGATGTTTAAACCATGTCCTTTTTGTCAGTTGTCAAAGCCAAGCGCGCAGATGTCACAGTTTCACCGTCTTCATGCAGGCTGGCCTCTTGGATGAGTGTGCATGTATACATTCACACACACACACACACACACACACACACACACACACATGCACAGCTAAGAAATGGTGCTGCCCTCTCATGGCTGCACAGTCAGGAAAGCCAGCTTCTCCAGCAAACATCCTCAGAGCCAGCGTTCCAGGGGCAAGGCCTGGACCTAGACATGCTGGTCCACACCCCTCTGTCACGTATGGCAGAGGGCTCCATTTGTTAAGTACCACAGGTTCCTACTGGCAGTAGGTAGTATCCTGTTCCCTTCTGGGGCGGCCACCTAATGAGAAAATAAAATATATTTTGCAACAAAGGGGCATGAGTCTGGGGAAATTCTGGAGCCAAAAAAAAGCTGAAGCTTGAGGAGCCTGAGATCATGAGTGAGATAAAATATCATGCAGATCGGGGGGCATCTGCCAAACGACTCCCAGTGCTCTGCCCCAGCCCCTCCCGGCCGCCCCTGCATGGTGGCCTTCTCTGGCCTGCACACTCCAGCCTCTGAGCCCATTTAAATGCTCATTTATGTTTCTGGATAAATAATCTCTGAAAGCAACTAGCAGAGTGCTTTAGCCTGACTCACAGCACTTGCGCTCCAAAGAGCACTAAGTAATTAGAAAACATGATCCTACCCATCCCATAAAACCCAGGGAGGGAAGGCCGGCAGCGAGGACTGCCCCTGCCCGCCTTGAGGCAGAGGAACCGGAGGCCTGGAGGCCAAGGCCAGGGTTGGGCGAAATGGGCAGAACCCACAGTGCTGGTCACTGGAGCAGTTTTCCAGTTCAGCAAGCTGGGCTGGCCTGGGACCTAGGCAAAGGTCCTCGATGGGTCCATTAACACTCATCCATCCTATAAACTGACAAACTGAGACTCCTGCAGGTCTTCCCTGAGGGGCTGGACATACCCAGAGGGTATAAGAGTAGGAAGGACCTTGGAGATTCATCACGTGGCTACTTCATTTAAACAGAAGCCCCGGGAGACTGTGATTTGCCCAAGGTGACATGGGTCATTCGTGGCCAAGGTGAGTCTAGAATTCAGGTCTCTGGGGTCCATCCGGTACGTGTTCGAGGTGCAGACATCACCTTATGACAGAGTCCATGTTTATATCTGCATCACCATCTTAGGGTGCTGAGCAAGGACAATGCTGCTGGCCAAGGACTTCTCTGGATTTTGCTCTCAGGGACAGTGACTCACACCATCACCACCACCCCCGCCACCCCGATGCCTGCAGCCTGCCCAATTGCAGATGAGGAGATCACATGAGTCTGCAGTTGTTTGTCACCTGTGGCCACCCAGGGCTTTCTGTGGCCTCATTTCTCAATTCCCTCTCTCTCTATCTCTCTCTCTCTCCAGTCCCCGAGGGTCCCATATCCCTTCTCGTCTTCGGCCCCCTCTGTACGGAAGCCTTGGTCAGGAAAAGCCCGGCAGGGGAGGGTGTGGGGCAGACACCAGCCCACTCATCTGGTGCCCCCAAGCTCCAGAAGAGCTGCAGCCCACCTCCTGGGAGCCAGGGGGTGATCCGCAGAGGCCCCCCTGCAGCATTGCCCTCGGAAGGCGCATGCGACAGCCGAGGCAGCACAATGCCATGGTCAGGGGGCTGCCTGTGAAGGTCACATCCGAGGTTCACAGACGCCGTTACCAGCTGCGAGAACGTAGGCAGGTTACTTCGCTCACCTTAAGTTTTCCCATCAAATGAGGCAGCCAATACGAGGACGCAACAGTTAATACATGGAGAACACTTAGAATAGTCGGGGATGAAGAAAGCACTCAAAAAGAGTGCTCATTAATTTGGTTGCTCCTCTCGCCTGGCCCCTGGCTGCTCTCAGAATGACCGCCCCCTGGCGAGGAAGAGGCCCAGCCCCAGAGGCCCCCCGGGAAGCTAGGCCAATTGCTCCCTCACCTCCCTGCTGCTGTCCCTCCCCTCCACGCCCCCAACACCCTGTCCATTGTCAAAACAAGCCTCAGAAAAGAATCTGCTTCTCCTTTCTTCCCCCACGGGCTGGACCCCATGGAGCCAAGTGTATTTTCCTCCTAAGTCTTCTCTTGTCAGAAGGAAAAACACGGCCGACGGGGTCCGGGCCTGAGAGGGCAGCAGCTCGTGTGCAGGCGCCTGCTCCATGCGGTCCTTCCCGACCACCCCGCAGAGCGACAAGCTTCCGCCCAAAGAGGAAGTTTCAGGCTGTTGCTGGCGCTTCTGCACCCCTCACATCCGCACCTGCTGCTATGGATGAATCGTGCCCCCCCCAAATTCCTATGTTGGAGCCCTAACCCCAGTGTGACTGTATTTGGAGATGTGGCCTTTACAGGCCAAGTAATTAGGGTTAAATGAGGTCATCAGCAGGGAGCCCCGAGATGACAGGATTAGGGTCCTTATAAGAGAGAGACATCAGAGTTCTGTCTCTGTCTCTGTCTGTCTCTGTCTCTGTCTCTGTCTCTCTCTCTCTCTCTCTCTCTGTCTCTCTGTCTCTCTCTCTCCTATGCCAGGACGCAGCCAGCAGGCGACCCTCTGCAGGCCAGGAAGAGGGTCCTCACTAGGAACTGAATCAGCCAGCAAATTGATCCCAGACTTCCAGGCTCCAAGACAGTGAGACATAAATTCCTGTCGTTCCCGCCATTCGATCTGTGGTCCTCGTCATGGCAGCTGAGCGGACTAATACACTGCCCACCCACAATTAATTTAGTCCCTCGGCCTCCAGGCCTCCATGGGCACACCTGCCCCCAGCCTGGCACTGCGCTGGGGGCTCAGAGATTAACAAGAACTCCGCAAACAAAGAAAGGAAGTAGATCTAGAACTGTGCTGGTCACTTTGTTCACTACTTTGAGATGCGTGGGATATTTTGCAAGGGGAACGGGAAGTAATGGATTTGCATTTCAACAAGCTTCCAGAGGCCGTGGAGTGTGAGCCTGGGCCGTCTTTTAGGACAACAGTTTCTTGCCTGGTGGGGGAAGGAGGACCCCGCTTCCCATGGAGGAATAGCAGACATTCCTGTTTCGCTCTCATTAGAGGTTTTAGAAGACTATATGCCTTCGGTGCTGGTTTAAATGACCTCACTAATTCTTTGATGCTCCTTCTGCAAGGCCCAGGTCAAGCCCACCTTTGCAGCGAACTCTTCCTCAGACCCTATGCCACACCGAGCAGGACTTAGCCACTGGCTCGTCCCGCTCTCTGATTTCGAAGACTGAAGACACCGAGGCTTGGGGAGGCCACATGACCTGGATTTTGAGTTGACTTCGTGCTCGCACTGTCCTCACGGCTCCGCTCACTCTGGGCTCCTTGCTGGGTGCTTCCCCCAGGCACGCATGAGGTTGGCCCCGCTCCTCTCTCGGGGCTGCACGTGAATGTCACCTCATCGGGGGACCCTGCCTGACCACCCTCGCCGAAGCAGCCCCCGCGCCTCCCAACGTGCCCCATGAGTGGCCAACACATCACCCTGCTTCATGGATTTCGCGGCACTTTTCCGTATCCATCTAAAACAATCTTATTTGATTCTTTGTTTACATGTTCAGTATCTGTCTCCCTTGAGTTAGAGGGTCAGCTCTTTGAGGGTGGACCGATTTCTGTGTGCCCAGCCTGGCACATAGTAGGTGCTCAGTAAATACTACAGACACACCGAGTTGGGCTCTTAATGGAAAACCAAAGGCACACTGTACTGTCTGTGTCCACCCCACCCAGGTCTTTACACCTGGGTCCACTTGCACACCGCCTGTGGCCCCTCGCTGACTCTCTCGTAGCAATCTAGCAGCCGTCCTATTTCTAAATATGCCTTGGCTTCTCCTTTATCCTGCTCCTGCATTTACTCGGCTCCTGACCTCAGCTTCACCTTCCCCTCGAGGTCTCTTGCTCGCAACCGGCACCCTCTCACTTCAGCGCCACCCCAAATCTCTCTTCTATTTTTAGAACCAGACTCGTCCTTTCTCCTTAGCTCCGCACCCCGTCATACACTCGCACACACAGCCCAAGGGCGGAACAGTACTTCCCAGAAGCTGACACTCCCCTCTCCTCCTTACCCCTCAGCCCCACCAGCCCCTGCTCCCCCCAACCCCTACCAGCTGCCACCCCAGTCCCTTCCTCTGCGATCACGGGACAACAGTCAACATGACACCTGGCTTCATGTTTAAACTCGTTCCTAAGTGCAGGGCTGCTCGCTCCTGGCCTGCCCAGGCTGGTACACTCCTTCAGTTCACCCACCTCAGGACTCCAGAGCCACCTCACGCTTGCCAGGTGTTCTCAGCTCAGCCGTCTGAGGGACACGTTGGTTTTCCTCCTCGGTCATGCCTGGTGTCAGTCCTCGTGGTAGGCTTCTCCACCGCCACCCGCCTGGGCCACCGCCTGGCACAGAGAGCTTCATTTTCTCGATGTGTGTTTCCTGGCCATCGCCTCCTCCTCTTTCCCTTTCCTCGGTTTGAATTGTGAATAATTCATGTGTTTCCATGATCCCGCCACGGCTTCTCTCCCTCATGAATCAAATCCCTGAGACACAGTTTATTTTCTCACCATCTCCTGGTCTGAGTTGCTGACAGGGGCCAGGGTTTATTCCTGTAGGTCATGAATGAAGGCCGACACTCATGCCGCCGGGAAGACACTTACCATTTCCCCCGCCCGGGTCTTCTACGATGCCCTATGTTTCTAGTGCATTTTAGTAGGTGCAAAGCTGTATACTATTACACGGTTGGATAGATAAATAAATGAATAGTCACATAAATAAACAGATGCACTAACAGGATTATTTCCCCATAGAGCTTATGTAATCACCTTTCCTATTCATTTAAAGTTTCTGGGAAGAAAGTGGCAGATGCTTTTGAACATGTTCCTCTTATGCAGTGGACACCCTAACTCTCAATTTGTGGCCCCCCCTTGTGAAAAGCAGTCCTCATAAGGATCCTCATAATAGCTCAGTTCCTATCTACAGTCCACCCCAGTCCCTGGGGCTTCGAATAGCAGTGGAAGACCTACTGTGTGCAAGGGACTCGGAAGACCCAAGGAAGGTACAGTGGGCCGGGGGGCACTGTCCCTGATCTTCTGGAACCTACCGACCACTGGGAAGCTGGATATTAATTAAGTGATCCTATCTACATATTATTAGTATGTATACTGATAAATGAGATGCGTTTACATGACCTTTGATGTTTTCATTTTTAATATTTTGATTGAATTTGATACATTTGATATTTAACATATAAACTATAAATATGTATTTCTAAGCTGATAGATTCTAAACCTGCTAAAAGTAAAGAAATGAGGACCGGGAAGTCAGGAAAGCAATTACAGTGGCTATGGCCAGCACAGGGAGGGGTCTGTCACCAGAAAGGGCTGAACAGGGCGTCCTTGGTGTCTTGATGATGTTCCATTGCTTGACCTTGACAGCGCTGATGGGACACTCGAATCATTATTATTGATTAAATTTGATGTTTAGGTTTTATGTGTGCTTCTGTGTTTATGTCACATTTTGCAACCAAAATTTTTTTAAAACGATAAAGAGAAATTTGCAATGTTTCATGAGAACACGTAATGGGCACCGGGCCTGGCCTAGGAATCCAGGAATGGCTTCCTGGAGAAGGGAGCATCTGAACTGAGATTTGTAGATGGAGATGAGTCAGGCAGAGGAAGGAAGGTACGGAGAGGTGGGATGGAGGGGAGAGGAAAGAGGCGGAGAGGGAAGGGTACGGCACAGCACAGAGCCCGGGAAGCCTGGGGCTGTGGAGCGGAGTCCAGCGCGGCTGGAGCCCAGAGAGCGAGGATGAGCAAAGCCAGGGGGTGAGGCGGGAGCTGGACCATGTCGAGTCTTGTTTATGATTTTTGTTTGTGTCCTAAGATCAATGGGTAGTGCTTAAAGGTCTTAAGCAGGGGAGTGACATGATCAGATATACGTGTTGATGAGATCTCTGAGTAAAGTGCAGGCATAGGTTAGAAGGTGGCGAGGAAGGATGTGAGGAGGCAGTGGGGGGCTCATTTCAACTGGACCAGAGAAAGATGATGAACATTTGAATGAAGCGCCATCAGGTTAGAGATGGAGAGAAAGAAACAGGTGTAACAGATATTGAGAAAGTCAAGTCATAGGAACTCGGCAATGGATTTTTGCATGTCTCCCCAAGAATGTACGTTTCATGAGCTCAGAGGCCTTTGTCACCGCTGGATGTCAACAGCCTCAGACACTTCCCGGAACGTCAGTGTCTCTCACTCAAGGACCTTCGATGCTTGTTTCTGCGTTCTGGGGCGTGCCATGGAATGGGAGCGGAGCAATGGGAGAAAGTTCCTGAGGGGTCAAGTATAAAAAATGCAATGAAGACAAAAAGCTTAGAGTGTTTAGGGCTTATACCCTGAGAATTCCAGTGCTTCTTCCATAGAATGGGCAAGTCAATGAAGCAGAAAATAGATGATTTAAATGATGGTAAATATGACGAAAGAAGAACACGTCAAGTGGCCAGTGCTACTGGGTATGCTAAACCTCTGGTCTTCTAGAGCATCTCAAAGAGTAGCCCGATAAGGTAGAAATGACAAGTAAACACCAGCCCTTGAACCTTTACTCAAACAGACGATACGGGCATCCGCTCTACATGACACATGGCCGGACTGTAAAAGGCCAAGAAATGAAAAGTAGCAATATAACTGCCGGAAGCTTTGGCATTGTAAAAGGACATCCAGGTTGTTGCCATTAAATAGTTCTTAAGTTTAAAATTTTAATTTGAGAGGTTGCCTATGGTTTGGACCTGAACCTCCATATGATAATAAAATTACACCCCCAATGTCCCTCTCCCAACTCCTAAGCCCAAGATTGGTCAGTAACATAGACTATAAGAGGAAAAACAGAAACATAAAAGTGATCGCAAATTATAACAAAGGTTGAGTATTTTTTAAATATTCTTCATTTTCCAAAACAATTTATATGATAGCATGATATAAAATCCTTCAAAGCGATGGCTGTTTTTCAGTGAACTGAATCTGATATACAAATAACCCTTGATTATAGGCAAATCAACAGAGAAGTGGAAGTGGGTGGAACTGGGGAAATCGGCTGAATGAGCTCGAACATGGCATGTACGGAGTGACAGCCAAATGCAAACAAGGCCATGAAAAGGCCACAGATCTGTGCTACACTGAAAGGCAGACCCTCTTCACCGGACCACATACAGGTGGCTCCAGAGAAAGGGCCAAGCTACGATAAGGGGCCCACTAGGACAAGGGACTCCAAAGATGGCTTGACCTCGGTATCCACCAAATAAAATAGTCCATTAGGGATTAAAAAATGGTAACTCTTTTTCCAAGAAGCCATATATTGTCCAGAAATTTTAGATCCATGAGATCTTGGTTAAAAATTCCAAATCTCTCCATAGTAACTTTCAAGGACAACGTCCACAATAATGCTTAAAATGAACGTGGTCAGCTTGCTTAAAATCACAACCGAGACTGAACCAAATGTCAGATCTATGTTTCTACCAAGGTGAAGGTCTCTGCAGCTCATGAGATGAGACGCTCGTGAGGCATTCGGAGGGCAGAGATCAACCAGCGTGGTCTAGGGGAAAGGGCACTGAGCTGGGAGGGAGGCACCTGGTCTTGGCTTTGCCACTGGTTTGCTGTGAGATTTCCCTTCTCCGGCCTCAGTCTCCTTGTCTATAAAACGAGAGAACTGAATTAGATGCTTCATCAGATTTCTCCAAATTCTACGGAACAGGTATTACAAAAGTCCTGAGGTTCCGAGATTGGCATTTTTGATAAACCAATAAGAATGGAACAGAGTGAATAGTAGAGAGAGAAGTGTCAAATGATGGGCAAAGGGGTATGTAGTAATGTGTGGATCAGGGTAAGACATTTGAATTTTATTTTAAGTGTGAAGGAAATCATTTAAGGATTTTAAGAAAGGAAGGACTATAATCTGATTGCAATGTTCAGTAAATCACTTTGGTTTTAGGTATGGACTGGTTTTAGGGGAAAAGTGGAATGGGGAGCAATAGTTGGCTTTTGCAGTGGTCCGGCTAAGAGCTGGGCTCATTAGAGGAAGCGTCAACAGCCTTCGCTCATGGATTGACTATGAAATGGTGAGTGAGGAAAAAGAGGAAGTAAAGATGACTTCTAGTATGGTGTTGTTTTTTTTTTTTTTCACTTCAGCAACTAGGTAAATGTAGTACCTTTTGCCAAGAAGAGAAAGACCAGAAGAGAAACAGCTTTAGGACATCGACTAACCAAGAATTTTCTTTGGACACAATGAAGTTGGAGGACTTTACTAGATATCACAGTAAGATATCAGGTAGACTGTTGGGTTCCTCCAGAAAGTTGTCAGAGCTAAAGGCACGGGTCCGGTAACCGACGGGTGTATAAGTGGTACGTAGTCAGCTGAGATGAAAGAGAGACTACAGAAGAGACAGAGGCTCATGGCTAAATTCCAGAGCCCTCTGACTTTTAGTGAGTCAGTACAGCAAGAGAAACCAGCAAGTAGTGTGGCCTTTAAGATAGAAAGAAACCTAAGAAATTCACATCACCAGTGACAAGGGAAGAGGGTGGTTTAAAGAAAGGAATAGTTGCCCAACAATGCTGAGAGGTCAAGGCCGAAAGTTACAAAGAAATGACAACGAAGTTCAGCTACACGAAGACTAGTTGGGCCCTTGAGCAGCCTGCGAGGGGTGAGGATGGAAGTCTGACCCAGTGCAGAGAAAATGACAGGGAGAACCAGGAACGGCGATGCTTTGCATTCCGTGAGTCTTGCTGCAGACGAGAGCTGAGAAATAGGGTGGAAAATGGGAGAGTAGAGTCAGGAGAGGCTCTCACATTTTTTAAGGGAGGAGGTATCAGAGCACGTTTATATGCGTATATAGGAACTTGAAGGACTGAGGGAGAAAGCGAAGATTCAAGAGAGGAATGGTGATAATTGTAGGAATGAAGCCCTTAGGAAGCGTAAGAGGATGAGGTTCAGAATACAAGGTCTTTTGCAAGGAGCAGGGGCATGGCACCTAAAAGTAAGGAGGGAAGACCAAGAGGATAGGCACAGTGACATCAGGAGGCTGCAGTCAGTGGCAGAAAGATGAGGAAGTGCCTGTCTTTAAATACCAGATAAGGTCATCAGCTGAAATAAAAATTTAAAGGCAGGGTAGGCAGTCTTTGGAGAAAGGAGAAGTAAAATTGTCATTTTGGAGAGAGGAGCTGTAATGTACTAGGAGGGTGTCGTGGAATTGACAGGCTGTTCCCAGCATCTACTTGAGATTTATAGTCACAATTGTAGAGCGACAACAGTCCAGGCCTTTGGGGAGGGTGCAGTTAATGGCACTGTCAAGGGCCAGGATATAGTCACGGGAGTGGGTGAGCCCTCTGACACTGTCACTAAAGTTTGAGAGACCCATTGCCCGCCTTCCCGATCTGTGTATCAGCTGTTCTTACAGAGGACCGAGAGGTGGCTCCCTAATAGGCATGATTTAAGGGATGCCGCAAAGCACCATCGCCCTAAATACCTCTACAGAGGGCTGGAACTGAATTCTGACCTTCTGCTATTAAAGTTTCCTTCATTTCTTTCCTTTTCCTTTCCATAAGTGCCGCCACCTAACCTATTAATTCATTATCAATCATTTGCACATAGGTGTGATTTAGTGACTCAGAACCCTTCAAGTAAGACAGCAGCTGGCTGCCATCAGATTTTAATAGGCTGTAGGGCTTGGCTTTTAAGGGAGAATCTGAATAGGGGAGCTGCAGAAAGGAACTGAACATTTGTTGAGCACCTACTATGTGCTAGCCTTTGCTTTCAGAGCTTTATGTACGTGATGCCATTGTTTTCTCCTATGTATGCAACAGAGAGAAATGTCTGTCATTTGCCCAAGCCCCACAGCTAACAAGTGAGGAAGACAGGGCCTGAGGTCAAAGCCGTAGAGCCTGGGAAAGGAGTTTGGGTGGGAGGCAGAGGCATATCAAAGGAGAATGCAAGGCCCAAGGCACCTCTTAGCAAACCTCACAAGCCTAGACTTCTGGCTCCCTTGCGAGGCACTTGAATAATGTGTGTGGCTGTTTTCTTACTTTCCTTCGGAGGTTGTTCCTTGAGGAGTTTTTTTTCCTCCCTTCTGGTTTTTTTAACCGATAATTTAAATTTTTATTAGGTGCTCAGCCACAGGATAAATACCCCCATTTGAATCGCTGACACACAAATCAATAGGAAAGCACTTTCCCTGGACTGGAGACCTGGATGCGAGCCTCCCAGCCACATCCTCCCTCCAGAAGAGAAGGAGCTGAAGAAGCAAAGAAGACGATTTCCTTAAGCCACCATTAAGGGGGGAGGGGGTGGAATGAGCGTTCCAGGTTTCTGGTCTTGGGGGCTTCTCTTTCATTCTCTACTCCTCGTTCTCACTAAACAATCTCACCTTTAAACTCTCCACTGCCAATCAGAGCAGTGTCTTTTTCACGAGAGGAGGTAGAGAAAGCAGTATGGGGGACTGAAGACTGGCCTCGTGCTTTTAAAGTGAGAGCAGAACAGCATCCCTGACGTTCGGCCAGAGATCAGGGTCCCACCCACCCACCCAGTGCAAGTCTCCACCGTCACTCTCTGGCTTGGAGATCTTGCGGTAAAAGATACGGTTACTATAAAAGAATATCTCGATAGATAAAATTTGGTTAGGCTATGCCTTTACTGTTCTGATGAACGAGACGACAAGCTTGCATCCTACAAAATAGCTTAAGATTCCATACCTAAAACATCCAAGCTGTGGGTAACTGTCCCCTTAGGATGCCGACAGGAAGGCTCAAATCCCAACCTCCTTCTTCTCACAGCTCCACCACCATGACCAACGTTTCTGTGCTCCAGCTACATCACGCCTCTCAGTTACCTCCCGGCATGCTCTTCCGATGACTCTGAGCCTTTGCGGATGCTGTTCTTTCTCTAGTTAATGGGATGCCCCAAGCAGCACAAGATATCCTGCCTCACCGTTTGTCATATTACAAAATTATACACCTGAAATTTATATGATCTTATTAACCAATGTTACCCCAATAAATTTAATTTAAAAAAATACAATGAAATAAATAAAGCAACACAAATCTATCACCTGAAAAAAAAAATAAACTTAAAAGAAAAAGGGCAAAATGTTTCAAGGAGCAAGAGGCAGGTCTCCTCCCAGGTTTCCCGTCATGGCAGAGTTGGGAGTGTCAGGTGGGATCCCCCAGTTCCTCTATCCAATGTGGTCACCCCACCTGGAAAGGAAGCATGGAGGCCGTGGAAGAGAGCATGAGCTGAGAGAGCTCTGAACTGTTCGCTGTCCCCTGGGCTCCAGCCACATAGAGGAGGTGCTGCGGGGCCTGGGAGGGGACCTTTGTGGGGTGAGAGAGAGGACGCTGCCAGGGAAGCCACCACAGACGCTCCCTGGTGGCTTTATTCCCTGTCCCTCCCAGTCCTGAAAGATGGCCGCCTGAGCCTTTCATTCTCGTGAAATTAAGCTGATAAATGACAAGTGGAAAGGGGGGCGGGGTGGGGAGGAGGGTCTGGTGCACTTAATGACCTGCACTGTGCCTCTGACCATTTTTAGCAGGAGACTGGCTGACAGCGGTCCCCACCCCACCCCCTCGGTACACGTCAGGGTCCACGGCCACAGCATCCTTGCCTGTCTCTCCCCCTGAACTTCCCGCCTGGCCCCTCCTTGGATGAAGGATGGCTGGAGGATG
>CM053517.1:4767705-4789400 GCA_028627145.1 Eidolon dupreanum
CGTGCTTTCTGCATGGTTTGCTGACTTCTTCAGGGTCAGGTCTGGACCCTAGTGACCCAAAGAGCCTCCCCAGGGACCTGTGCCCCGGTGGGTAGCATTGCTGTCCTGAGGTTTCCGGGGACCCACTTATGGGGAGACAGACAGGCTCACCACAGGGGCAATTCCAGAAAGAGAAAAGCGTCATCTTCTGAACTCGGTCAGCCTCCCCTGCGCGTCTGCCCTGGGTGCTCTGACCCCACGGCCTTCGCAGGACTTAGGCCAACTGGCATGGAGATGAGAAGAGGGCCAGGTTCAAGTCCACTGCCTGTCTCCCAAATGCACGTGCTCCTGCGGCCAATCTCAGGCCACACAGCGTCTCTCCCACCCCCTGGGGGCGGGGAGTAGAAATACGTGTCAAACATATAGCCACGGGACCCCCTGACCTCCATTCTCAAAATGCACCCCTTCGGCCTTGCCAGAGTCCCAGCAAGACAAAATTCTACTGATGACCGCTATGTGCTAAGGGCTGTCACGAGCCTTCCTGCGGAACATGAAACCTCATTTCACCCACACAGCAATTCCGAGAGGTAGGAACTACTCACCCTATTTCATGGGTAAGAAACTGAAGCTCAGAGAAGCCAGGTGACTTCCCCAAGGCCACACGGCCGAGCAGGTGACTTCCCCAAGGCCACACGGCCGATAACCGGCAGAGCCAGGATTCAAACCCCCGCTCGGCGGGGCTGGCCAAGCGCGAGGAGGGCAGGGCGGGCGCGTGCGGGGCCCTGCGGTCTCGGGGCCGCGCGCATCTGGCGCGACAAGGAGCAGGAAGCTGGCGGTTCCGAGGCCGCTGAAAAGCTAACCTCCCTCAAACCGCTTTGTTTAGAGCCAGACTCCCGGCTGTTTGAAGCCGCTTGATTTTGGCAGTGCTTTCTCCTTTTTCTTTTTCTCCTCTCTGCTTTTAAACAGCCCTGGGAGAGAAGGGGAGTGCCAAGGCCGCCAGACGCCGCCCCGGCCCCGGCCCCCGCGGCTGCTTCGGGGTGCGGGCGCGTGCACATGGGTCGCTCTGGGCTGGAGGAAGGCGGGGAGCCCCGAACTGACCTGCACCTGAAGTGCATACAGGTCCGGATGAAGTCTTTTGCTTTTATAGTGAGTTTCGTCGGCATTAAACCTCATTTATATCTCTATAAATATATACGGCTTTGAACAAGAGGCTTTATGGCTGGCTTTGTAAGTTGCATCTCCCTGTGGCCCAGACCGGGTCACAGAGGGGAGACCGTCGCCTTATAGACTGCGTGGCCTCTGCCCTTGGCGACATAATCATTTGCAGTCCTCTCATCCAGTATCCAGGGCCTCCCCCCTGGGATGCTGCCCTCGCGGGTCTGCATGACCCTCTACCCCCTGGCTGACAGCTGGCCCAGCTGTTGGGAGGCGGAGGAGGGCACCGGGCTGTCAGCTGATTTCTTCTCCACACCTGTCCCTGGGCTGGGACCCCACTGCTGACCTTGATATTGACAAGCTTATAGAAGACGGCAGGACAGGCTGGCAAAGCCTGGTTTATTGATGAATCTGTTTTACGGAGATCCATTTAGATAAACAGACCTTACACAGATGCAGGCGCTCTGTGGCTACGGGGCTTACAATACTTCACGAGCCAGGCAGGAGCTTTCTCTCCTGATGCGTTTGCGGAGATAAATTCAAGGTAATCTATATAAACTCAAGCCTTTGAAATTGCACACAGTCTAAAAATTCAAACAATTACTCTAGCCCAGCCAGGAGGTGGCTGTTGATGTTCTTCTTATGGAAAACATAATTATAAAGGAAGGGAAAATGTTTCATAAATAAAATGCAGAATGGCACAAGAACCTGGAGGGAGGGGAAGGCAAGAGAACAGAATCCCTAAGGTTCACGGCCTCCAGCTGGGTGTGGGACCAGGCTCAAAGCCCTGGTGTCTTCTTAAGGCTCAAATTCATTTCAGTCTAGTACAATTTCCAGGTAATTAATTGGCGAGAGGCATCTTTCAGATATTTTTAAATATCAGCTTGCCAGGCTCTTGGTGCTAAAGGAGAAGAAAAAATAGCCAACACATGCTCCTAAAATCAAGGTGATGTAAAACAAGGGCCAGCCCAGCCCATTAGTACTTGAGGAGAATATAAAATCCAGGTCAGCCCAGATAATTGTTAGCTCGTTAAAATGCCAAGTTCCCCGGGCTGCATCCAGGCCCCAGGCCACAGGAAATAGCAAGTGGCACAATCATTTACGCTCTCTGCTAGGCACTGTCCCAGGCACCTTGTCCTTGTGCCCCCATTTAACTCTCATAAGAACCCCTTAAAGAAGACGCAATGAACTCTATAGACCATTTTGGGTGAGGAGGGTAGTAGAGAGGCTTCTGATAAGAAACCTTAGATTAATGCAGGCTGAGTCACGGCCGAAGGTCACAAGGCCAGGACATGGCAGAGCAGGAATTTGAAGCCAAGTTTCCTGGCATTAAACCCCCAGGTCTTGCTTCTTGCTGCACCTGTGGCCCAGAGTAGGAAAGGGTGTGGCTGAGACAGAAGCCGTGGAGAAGAGAAAAAGAGTTTGGGCTCCAAGGGACTGGGTTCAAAATCAGCCCCACCACCTACTAGCTGTGCGTCCTCAGGCCAGTTACTTAGCCTCCCCGAATTCTGGAGCTTTGTTTCCCTCATCCATGCTTTCTGTCCCCTGTGGTCTTCATAAGGAAAAGCTGTGACAGAGTCTCCCTTTCTAATTTGGCTGCAGAAGGTTTACCTTGCCAGCCTTCCTCCTGGGACGTTGTGGGGATGAAATGAGAGAAGGTTTGGACAGCACCTAGCATGGCACCCTCCGCGCGGATGAGAGGTACCTGTTCCCACTCTCGTGAGAATCCGAGTGCGATGCTGTATTGCGCCACCTGGGAACAAGTGTAGGCACTCCTGCGTTTGAGTTGAGCAGAACCAACAGCCAATGAGAAAGTTTTGATTGGTCCCTACTATGCGCCAGGCCCTGTGCTGGGCTCTCCCAGCCCAGCCCTCGTAGAACAGGTGATCTAGGTGGAGAGGTGCCTAGGTGATCCCATATAAGGTTAGCAGTAACGCAAGGTGTAAACCTCCTCTAAAGATGCGTGGGAGGAATCACAGTAGAACCATCGTTAATTGCCAGATGAATGGCAACAGGGGTAGAAGAAGGGGTCATGATGCGGGCTGCAAACCGGGAACCTGGGTGTGCACCCCTCCTCTCCCGCCGCTCAGCTGTGGAAGGCTGAACGCGTCGGTTAAATCACCATGCCTTGGTTTCCCCATCTGTATGTCACAATGTTTCAGCCACTGGATGATGTAAATTATATAAAACGCTTATTAATAATAACAACAAACATTTATTAAGGGCATTCTGTGTGCCAAGCACTTGGCTAAAGCTCATGGGAAGCACTCGGTCAATGTTGGCTAGTATAATCATTATGCAATAGAAAGATCCAGGCTGCCAGGGCCCAGGAATATGAATTCTTAGGGGGACTAAGATCAAAGACCAAATTCGAACCCAGAGTTGTTGTTAAGCCAACGTCAAATGTTAGCCATTCTGGGTTCATACTATCCTGAGATCAGTGTTCTAGGCTTTTTCTCTCCCTCTCCTTCATACCATGAAGTATGATGAGGGCTCATCTGGATGAAAAGAACCATGTATTCCTCCTGGGGCCTGGTAATAACCTTTCACTGAGTCATCACAGCCAGAGCATACGACGTTAACATAGGAGCCAAGTACGGGGAGCTTGGCAGCTCCTGCCCTAAGGACAGAGGTCTTTAGGAGGTCGGGGCTCAAATCCTTCAGAAAACTGTAATGAGTCTTTTGCTCATTTGTCCCTGACCCCAGAACTCCTTCTCTCACTGTGGAGTCTCACCTGGTAACGCATACGCTGGGGAGGACCCAGAGGTGTCTCACCAACGGTGAGTGCTGACCTCTTCCTCTATCCTGGTACCTTTCTGCGGTAAGATTAGGGCGCTTCGGTGGGGAAGTAGAGGAGAGTTTAGGATCCCAGTCCCCTTGAACTGTGCCTGTGCATTCAACATTGGGAACCAGTGTATAAGAGCCAGACCCGACTCATTGGCTTGTGCACCAACCCCACTGATCCTTCTTGATTTGCTTCCAGGAAGCTACCTGCTAAGTCTTCACAGGGAGAGGGAAGACTTTGAACCCCAGAGGGAGCCCTGACCGGAGCGTCCCTTTCCCATTTGGTTGGAGAGTAAAGCAGAGGCAATCGTCCAGAATTAAGAGAGAAGAGGAAGCAAGACGATGTCCACCAGTGTGTGAAAGGATAAACAAAATGCGGTGCACGCATACAATCAAATGTCATCGAACCTTAAAAAGAAACGAAGTTCTGACACATGCTGCAATGTGGATGAACCTTTAGGACATTATGCTGAGTGACATGAGCCAGTCACAAAAGGACAAATATGGTATGGCTTCAGTTACATGTGATACCTTAAGTCGTCCAATTCAGGGAGATAGAAAGTAAAGTGGTGCTTGCCAGGGGCCAGGAGGAGGGTGAATGGAGGGTTCTGTTTAACGAGGACGGAGTTTCGGTTTGGGAAGGTAGGAAGCTTCTGAGCATGGGTGGTGGTGACGGTTGCACAACGATGTAAATGTACCTGATGCCACCGAACTGTGCACTTTTAAATGGTCAAAACGGCCATTTTTATGTGATGCATACTTTATCACACGAAAGAGGAAAAGAGAAGAGGGCAAGACGGCTTAACCCCCCTTTGCCAACTGCCATATTGGTGGCATGCTGTGTTCTAAATGCATCAATGTGGTTTTAGTTCAGTGTTCCAAGGTAAAGACATAGTGACGCTTATATATAGTTGGAAATAGCTTTTAAACCTCTCGATTCCAATTTCCCCTTCCTACTGAACTTGCTCTTAAAACGAAACTCCAGTTAGGCGGGAATCTCATCTGATCTTTATTAACATAGCGTGTAGTCAAGAAGAGGCCAAGACGTGTCTCAGCACTTCTCGTGCATCACCTGCTGGAACTGGCTTTGTGGAGATCATCCGTGGTTTGTGTTTCTGCACACCTGTCTGCCTAGACATTCGAGACCCTCGCTGTGGCTGTCTTCTAACTCGCCATGACCCTGTCTCAGCAACCCACACTCCACTCTGGGATGCTAGCTGGAAGAGCTGAGTCAGGAAGGAGCCTCCCATGAACGAACTGCCTTATTCTGAATGAACACTGCATTCTTTGTCACCGGCAGTCCCAGAAAGGGGCAGAGCCAGAAGAGGGTGCTTAGCAAAGTCTCTGGGTGGAGAGAGGCAGAGGACATGTTTACCTACCAAGCAGGTAAACAGCTGTATGACCTACTTGGACAAATGTTGAGTTTTACTGAAGACTCTGATTTACTGGTTGATCTGTCTGAAACTCAGATTTTTTTTTTAGTTGAGAACCTCATGCTTGAATTGGGCACAAAATGTCCCATCTCTATCTAACATTCACTGAACATAAGAACCTCTGCAGATACAGGGTGGGAGAGAGGTCAGGACTGGTTACATAGGGGTGTGTGTGTGTGTGTGTGTGTGTGACCAAAGTCATCAAAACCTTCTAATAACTCCATTGCTTCTTCATGGGAAAACAGAAGAACAGCTCTCTACCCTGACCTACAGCCAGGGACAGGGGAAGTATGATGGAGGCATTCCTGAGTGGAGCTATAATGACATGATGGAACGTAAGTCTCTGGAAAGTGTCCTGTGGTTCTAAAGCCACTCTTGAATAAGGAGGAACAGAAGCCTGAGCCACGGCCTTTGTAGATGGAGCGAATTTCATGGCACAAGCACTATCCCAGTGAACTATCCTCTCTCTGTCTCTAGTAATCTCACATGGGTATTCTTTCCTCCTGGAGCCCAGCTGGGATGACTCATGCCAAGCTATGTTTCTATTATCATTTCCATGTACTGTGCCATTGAATAACTCAGGACAGCTCAAAGGTAGTGGCCTACAGGGGCTATGGTGGTTTCTATTTGGACTTGATTGTGGCTTACACACACACGCACACATGCACACACACACACACACACACACGCATACACACTTGAAATGACCACTTGACTTCCCAACACCACGACCATAAACTTGGACACAGAATGCACCCTCCCCCACTCTCCCGCCATCCATCCAGTGACAGTTGCTTCAGACCTCTGAAATATTCTCTTAAAAGCCCAGGGTCTACATGACACATCTACTAAGTAACATATGAAGCAATATGTTCCCACTGCACAATGTAGCAGCGGAAACTACGACATAGGAGTCAGAAGGTGGGGGGCTGGGGGAGGGAAACATTGATTGGAAAGAAGCACATGGGAACCTCTGTGTACCCTGTTTGGGGTGGTGGTTAAATGGGTGTACACGATTGTCAAAACCCTACTAATCCGAATGCCTACAATCAATACATTTTATTATGTGCTAACTGTACCTGATGATTTTTTAAGCAACAGCAGTGCTCTCCAGGTAAAAAATGGCAACCCGTGGCTGTGCAGAATAGAAGAAGGACGCAGTCTTCTGCCCTCCGCCTTGCCCCACACCCCCTGTCCCCCGATCTCAGAGGCGGCCCAGCAGAGCCTCTTCTGCTCTGTGAACTGAGGGCTGGGTATGAGAATACAATGGCTTTTTCTCCAAAATGCTGGCCAGATGTGAGGGTGAGGGCCACTGGGGGAACAGAGGTTTTGTAAGTGGGGCGAGTTTGTGTCTAGTCTCCCACTCCTCTCCTAGGGTTTTTTTTTTTGTGTGTGGCTCAAAGCCCAGCTGTCACCTGCTCCTTGGTAACCCGCCCCAAATTCTGAGCCACAGAGGACTCAATGGAGGTGCTCCCAGAGAAAAGTCATCAAACACCGAAAACCAAGACATCCATGGCAAGTGGCCCAGAAGAGTGCCTTCAACTGGGATTTCTGGGGCAAGGTGAGTATGTCAATCAGGTGTGTGCATCAGTTCAGCCCAGAAGCCACCAGCCTGGGTGCCCTATCACAGTAATTTCCAAGAGCTCACCTGGCTCCCGGCCATCTTCTTGGTTGAGAACGTAAGGTCAGCAGCGCCTTGAGACTCCTGGCTGGTTCTCATTCTTCACCAGGTGAAGCCACAGCTCCATACTGAGTTCACTAAATTGCTTCATCGCAAGCCTGTCCTCTGGGGAGCTGTCCCTCTCTGCCTTCCCTCACCTGAGCACTTCTGCAACTCACAGGTGATGAGACATTAGGAGACCGGAAGTTCTATTTCCACTTTTGCTATCCTCTGGCCTAGCACTTTAAAAGCCTGTGTCTCCTTATTTATGAAGTAAGCACTTCTTTCAGAGAGAATTTAAAGGCATTCATGAGATAATGACCACTAAGTATGGTGACTTCGGTAATAAACGGCGGCTGGACAGGGCCCACTGCACGGGCATGAGTGTTTTTTAAACCTTCAGGGACATGTCATGAAGAAATCCATCCACTCTCGTTCAAACGGAAAGATTTCCAGAGTGGGAGGAGTGGAGGGAGTTGAAATATAAATGAGTCAGTGTTGGTTTCTGGTACTCCGCTTTCTCTATTTCAATCTCCCCCCCACCCCCCGCACCACCACCACCACCACCATGAAAACCTCTGACCTCACTCTTTATGTCACTGCATCCTATGATGCTGCCGTGTCTGGATCTCCAGTGGCAAGCATAGTTAAAACACAACAACCAAATAAAGCGAAAGAAACAAACAAAAAACAATGGTGCTATTTCACTCAGGACTAGTCTCTCACCCAGAAGCCTCCCCAACCAGAAGCAGAGAGCATTTTGTTTGTCTTGGATGAGGAGCCCAGGGTACTGAATTAAAAGCAAGAGAGTCACCACCCTAGAGTTCATGGGGCGTTAGAAGGAATGAACCCTCCCTGCTTGGAAAAAATGACAAGAACCTTAAATAGTTAGGGGTCAATTCAAGGCAGAAGCTATGTCTCTTTAAAATCTCCCTTGGGATGCTGACTGCATGGAGACTTGGGTGATTGGAGGAAGTCCCAACACTACTTGTTGAACGGCTCCACCCAGGAAGCTGTGGCAGTGGGGAGGAGAGGGAAGCAGATAGTGTCTCCAGGACAAACCCGAGCAGATGTGAGGAATCGATTGAACATATTTCAGAGAAGCAGGAAGCAAAGGAGACAGAGCAGTATCTTGCAAAAAGAAGTCTAACGTAACGACAAACCCATTTGTGGAGTCTCTCTGTGCTGGAGTGCGTAGCGCTACTTCAAGCCTTCCTGGGTCAGGATTAGTCTAGGTTCACTTCTGCTTTCCCAGACATGAGGAGATAAACCTTTCTCCTGAGCTGTCTCCCAATGGCAGGAAACAGAAGCAGAGCAGACTTTGTCCTCTCCCCAACCATACATAGCCAAGGAAGATAGCAACGTGGAGGGCACTTCCTGCCTCGTTGCAAAGGTAGTGTAATCCACATTGACCAACCTCTGCAAAGCTCAAGATACTTTCCTACCACTATGAGGTCAAGAGGACATCAGCCCCCCCCCGCCCACAAACCACCTCCTCCTGATGCTCACCTGTTGCACCTGCCCACTTGCCACAGATGCATGTAGGGAGAGAAAGTAAAAGGTCAGATTGGGCTCTCACCACAGCAAGAACCCAGAGAACCCTGGAGAAATGGACATTTAAAAAACCACCTCTTCCGAGCTTCCTCAGAAGAGCATAACTTTTAACTCTATCTCCACTCCCAACCCCCCAGACTTCCTTTGCAACACTTACCCTACATAGACAGCTTGTCTCTGGGAAAGAGTTAAAGAAGGTACACATCGACTCATTCCCCAAACCCTCCCTCTTATCTACATAGAAAAAAGAGCAGCCCTTCACAGAGACACGCAGAAACCCACTGTCAGTTTAGCTCAGACCTCACCTGCCTTATGCAACGGCATAAGACACACAGGCGCGTGCACACACACACACACATACACACACCCCTAAGGCCAAGTCCACATCCCCCTTTAATTCGGCAGACATAGTTTTGTGCCCTTCTCTTCCCTACGCAGAACCCAGCTCGCCTGGCAGCAGAGAAATAGATGTAACCTTCGTGCCAAACGCCTTGCAGAAACACACAGAGACACATAGGAACGGAAACGCATCTCATAGCTCTCCGTGGTGCTGAAATCACGCTAGCGAGGAAATTGAAGGAGCAAGTGCGCTGGACTCACCGGGCTGGGGGTGGGCGGCAGGGGAGCGAGAGGAGCTTCCTGCGAGCAGAATTCTTGGCCGTGCGGGCTGGAGCCAGCTGATGCGCTCACCTAGAGAACCCAGCTCTCTGCCTTCCCTTCCCTTCCTCCTTCTCTGGGAGGAAGAGAGGAGGCTCCGCGAAAGAAACGAAACCCCAGCTTGCAGGGCTGGAGTGCACGGGGAAAGAGGAGCCAACCAAAATAAGATCAAAAAGTCAGGCGGCGTTACTCCACTAGCGGTAATCCCTTGGGTCAGCAGGGACCCCTCTTCTCTCACTCCGTGTCTGGGCCTCTCTCTGTCTCTGCGTGTTGAGCAAACAGCCTTAGCACAGTCGGTTCCTGCCTCTGACGTGAAGGAGACGAGGAAGCCTGGGACTGCTTTGCTGTCTCTCTCACGCGCTCTCTCTTTTCCCCTCTTGCTGAAATTTCAGCAGCATGATTTTTTTTTTTTTAAGCCTCCGTTTTTTCCATCCCCCTACAAGCAGCCCCCTAGTGGACAGAAAAGGAAAGCATTCTGAGTCTTGAACAGCCCAGACACAGGAACACTCCTGGTACCCACAAACTCTTGGGGGCTGCTTGCGCAGAGACAGGGTCCTGCACAGCCAGAGTGTTCCACCTGGCCAGCCCAGGTGGGGAGACGGAGGGAGAGGACAGGAGCTTTTGCAGACCCTTTGCCCACAGTGGCAGGACGAGTACTGGGTGGAATGGGGCAGGGGGAGTGATTGGGGAGAGGATGTTTTGGAATACCAGTTGTGGGGTTCCAAGTGAGTTAAGGTTATGGCTCGGCAGAAAGCCAGCCTCCAAAGCATCAGAGTTTGCTGCCTGGTGAGCTACAGCTACAGCCGGACCACCCAGGAAGGGATTCTTAAGGAGTCAGAGAATGTGGAGGGCCAAGAAGAGAGAATCTAGCCAGCACCACATCTAATAACCTAACGTGGCTTTTAAAAAGAACGGGTAGGACAAAATATCTGGGCAGCCGTGTCCTGAGATCATCTCGGAAGTGAAGAGAGAAGTGACCTTGTTGATCAGCCATGGAGAACCGTGGCAGAGAAAGGCCATCAAGGGGTCACTGCTCACAGGCTCCTAAGGGATGTCCCACACTTTTTTTTTAATGTGCATCTTACAGCCTTCTGGAAAGAGTCCTAGTATGGACATCTACAAAGTCGCGTTCTAGTATCAGACTACCACTCGCGTACTGGACAGTTCACTTCTTTAGGGCTCAATTGCACTGTTTATAAAATGTGGATAATGCTGCCCCCTCCCTACTGAATAGGAATGCTGTGGGATAAGAACGACATAGAGACACAGAACCTCAGAGCTGGCAAGGAATCTAAAAGCGATCTTCTCCAAACACGTTACTTATGTTTGCTTCACCCCTAGCAAATCATAATAACAAGCATTTTTGTAGAGTATTTAGCAGGTGTCCAGCATTGTTATAAGCCCTTGTATCTATTAGCTCATTCAGTCCATACAATAATGCTATAATGCGGATACTGCTGTTGCTGTTTTATAGGTCAAGAAACCAAGGCACAGAGGTGACAAAATGAGTGGCCCAAGATGACACAGCCAGTGGACAGCAAAGGTAGGGTTGGAATACAGGCATTTGACCCTGGAGCTTCCTTTATGAACCACGACGTATAATAAATGTACACTTCGGAAGCGACAGCATCCGAAATAAATAGAAGATAGCACCATAGCCATTATTTTTGCTTGTGACAAAGTGTCTAGATTGTTATAATAAATTCATATATGGCTGAGTTTTTAAAATAAATTATTTACAACTATGGGTGCCAAATAAACTGTGGAAATTGCTATTGCTGATGAAAAAATGAATTCTCTTGGTGATTCGTACAGTTTCGCGTGTACAAAACTAGCTGTAAATCTCATGAAGGTGGAAACTTTTGGGCTTTAACATCAGTTCAGAAGACACATCACTCAATTTCCACCCTCTTTGTCTAGTGCCTAATACAGTGCTAGGATGGAGCCAGCAATTCACACTTGGAGAGCTGTTGACATTTTCTTCAGAATTTCAGAATTATGAATTCCTTACCTAATGCGGCTTCAATAAAATGCGTACGGCAACCGAGTGCAGAGATGGCAAATACAAGGAGCCTGGGAGTCCGATCCATTAGTACCAGGTGAGAAGGGTGCGAAAAGGCACCAGTCAGCACAAAATAAAAGGAGAGATTTCAGAATGGCAGAACTGTTTTGAAGGGTCGTGAAATCACTAAATGCATTCGGAAGTAGGACTATTTCAGAGGTACAAAGACTTTAGAGACTTGTATTTGAGGCGTGAGGGATACAGAAAAGACTAAAAGAAAGATTCAGATTCAGTGCTATGGAAACCCAGAGGAAGGAGTGGTCCTTTTGCCTGGGAGGGTTTAGGGGATACTTCACGTGGCTTTTTATCCGGACCTTAAAGAACAGGGGTTCAAGAAATAGAGCCTAGTCAAACCATGCTGTGGTCCATGGCGCCCAGGCATTGAATATATAGAAAATGGGAGATCTGGTTTGTCTTGAAGAATAGTGAACATAGGGAGAAGAGAATAAAAGATCATTGTAGGCAGAAGGGTGTCAAACTTTGAAAATGAGCAGGTTTAGGAAGGGCGGATAAATTTGGCTTTAGACATGCCAAAGTTAGAAAGGGTGTCAGTATATACTATAACAGAGACGTCCAGGCAGGGGTTGGAGTAGTCTCTGGAGCTGAGATTAAAGACTAGGTTTGCTGACCTAGATCTGGAGCCATTTGCATGGACACGATACTTACTGGGTGGAGACCATCAGTGAGAGAGAAGTCTAAGAAGACTGAAAACAGAATCCTAACCCTATTTCCGTGGTTCCTGGATCCAGTTGTATACTTCTTCTTTAGTCCTTGTAGCTAAAGCGTTTGGTATCCAGTAGGTATCCACAAAAAACTTGTCGATTGGCACGGAACAACAACCCAAGTAAACGTTAGTTGAAGATGATATTGGAACTGAGATCAGTTGGTTTCTTAGCTTCTGCTCTACTCTTAGAGACAAAGCATCCCCTGTCACATTCTCCTCCTTGGAAGGTGGCAATCACTGGCCCCCGGGTTTTCTAAGGTGCCCGGGAAAATGCAAATTCCTCTTAGAGGTAGGCCTTTCGCTTGGTTGAGGAGCTCCGAGCTGGAAAGCTGAGAACAGAGCAGTACTTACGGCATGAGAGCAGGGGCAGGACGGGAGTGAGTGACGATGCCGTTGGGGTGCAGGAAGGAAAGATAAACGTTTCCTTGCCAGTCTGTGAGGACAGGTGTGAGGGCTAAGTTCTCTTTGGGGGGACTGCAGAGAGAAGGCCCAGGGACGTGAGAGACAGCCACTGCCACGTGGGCATGGAAAATGGTAGAACACAGGAGGTGTGGGCTGGGCCTGCCCCAGAGCACACATTTGCTCTGAAGCCCTGTGGTTACCTGTGCTTTTCCAGGTGGGAAGATGCTGTGTCCGGGACCTGTAACCACTGGCACCATGAGCTCTGCTGCCCTGACTGTGATGTGCTCACAGGGCGAGGACGGCAGTCCCAGGAACCACGTGCATCCCTGACAAACCTGTTCTTCCCACCCCCGCCGGACCCCAGCGCTCCCAGCCTAGAACATCTCCAAGCAGCGCTCCCACCCCTGGCTCCTGCCGGGCGCGGCTGGCTCAGAGGGCTGTGAGCAGAGTCCTCCTACTGTGGGAGGCTGCAGCCCGGACCGTGGGGGGCAGGAACCCTGTCCTCCCGTGGGCTCCCTCGGCCCAGGCACATAGGTGACTGGGCATGTGCAGCCTGTCTGGGGTGCGGGCCGCTGGGTGACGGAACGCTAGCCAGCGAGGAACGGGGCTGGGCCCCGGACTCCCCAGCCTGCCTGCCAGCTGGCTGGCATCGTCATCTGCACCAGAGCGCGGGCCAGGCTTCCCACGCGGAATCAGCCAGAGCACAGCAGATGTCTGCCCTCAGAGCAGCAAGGGATTGGATGGGATAGAGTCAGCCTCCTTCCTCTTCAGTGTAGACGAGGGCCAGGCTGGGGACTCGGAGTAGGTGCTTTTCCTGCTCGGGGACCACACTATGGTCGGGCAGCCTGGGGTTAAAACCATACCCACCCCCTCTCTCCTCTCACCCCAGTTTTCTTCCTCATGAACTTCCTACTCTCGTTTGTCCCTGGAGCCCTGCTATTCATTTCATTCGGTCTCTGAATAGGAGGATGGAAACCTTATTTCTGGTTTCATCTTCCTTTGTGTTGGCCATCTTAGAAATTTCAAATCTTTTCTCCCCACTCCCTCCCAGAGCCCTGTCCCCTGTGGGAGAGACTCGGCCTCCTCCTTCCTCCAGCTGCTGTCCCCTGCTGTCCCCTGCTGCTTTGCCTCCTAAGTTCCCTAGCAACAGCGTAAGGGGGTGGAAGGGCCAGGGCCCTTCTGGTTTGCCACGTTCTGGATCTTCCACCCTCCTGTTTCTCGGCCCTACTTTGCAGCAGCTGAAACTTTCCCACCTCTGATGGCCTAGCTCACACCTCCCTCCCTTCCGCCCCTACCTTCGCTGCAGGCACTGGAGAGAGAGTGACCGCTCGCTCCACGCCGGCCTGCCTGCGTTTGAATCCTTGCTCTGGCATGTCAGCTCCGCAGCCTGGACAAGGTGCCTTCTCTCGGGTTCTCCCATGTGTCAGTTGGGAACGACAGTCACAGCCTCATCACATGGAGGCCGAGCAGGTTGTGAGTTAGTTCACGGGAAGCACTGGAACAGCACCAGCCACGGCGCCTGGTCCATCCCGTGCTCTTATTTGGCAAATATTTCTGAATAAAAAAAAAAAATCTCTCGCGCACTTGGCTTTTGCTGGTCCTGGCTTCATGAACAGATACCTTTTCTGGGTTGGGCACCGGCCCCTCAGCTCCTGCTCGGCTGAGCGGTGATGGACTCCGTGGCGTGGGCTCAGGGGGCCCTGCAGGCTCTGCTTCTCCAGGTCTCTGAGGTCTGGAAGAGATGAACACCCAGCCCCGCTGGCCAGACCTGGCCTTGGCCTTCTGGCTGGTCTGTCTGCACGCGCCTGCTCCTGCCCCTCGCGGCTCACAGGCCACCCCCCAGAGGGCCTTTCCCGACACCCCTCCCCAGACGGCCGGCGGTGTTCCTGCCTTCGTGGGCCCCCTCTTAGCATTACTTTTCTTCACTCCTCGACGCCAGCTGACATGTTTACTGTCCCATCCCTCCCTGCGCCCACTTTACCCCAGGAGGGCAGGGCCTCTGCCTGGGTTGTACCCCCAAAGCCTAGAACAGTATCTGGTTCTTGCAAACCTGTTCGATAAATATTGCCACTTCAGAGCATATTTTATGTCCTAGTCATTTTTACCTCCCTTGTAGCGTGTTTTATTGCAAGCAGTAAGGTTTTGAGTCAGGCAGAACAGAATTTAAACCTTCCCTTTCCTACCTTAAGAAATGTACTCTGAGCACCTGTTTTTTCATCTGTAAAATAGAGAAAAGAATATTTATACCACAGGGTTATAGCGAAGATTAACAGAGATAATGGCGCCTAAAACAGTGATTGACATGCAAGGGAAGCTCATTAGATCCCTGGTGAATGAATAAGCAAAGGAAGGAAAGATTGCGCAAGCTGGCCCTCCGCCTGATCTCCTGCCTTCCAGCCTTTCTCGTCTTCCTGGCTTGCTCCTCTGAGGCTGGCACACAGAGACTCCCGCTAATGCCCCAGCCGCAGGGCGTCTGCTCCTCTGAGTCCCTGCTGGTAGCAGCAATCTGGATCAGCCTTGGAAGTTATTACCCTTCAAAGCAAGGGTCGGCCACTAGTTTAGCTCGAGTGCCACAAATATGGAACACATTGTGCCAGAGGCACCGGAGCGGCCAAAAGAACATTTTCCCCAATTTTCAGAAAGGTGTCACCAGCACCCACTGGCACTTTCGGCTACACATCCGGTTTTTCTATGAGGTCTTTACTATTTACTTCCAGCATCTCTGCTTGTCTTCTTTATCTATCACTCTTAAGCGAAGAGTCATTTTCCTTCTCCCGGCTCCTTTTTTTGGCATTTGTCCTCTTCTTTCCTTAAGAAGCAGACCCCTCTCAGGCTACCCCAGCGCTAGTTATTCCAAACTTCTCCCACCTTCTCTCCCACCCTCCTTTAACTTCCTCTCGCCAGGGGCCAGAGTGCGGGAAGAGTCCACAACTTAGACATGGAGGTGAAGGCCCAGCATCGTGAGGCGTGGTCGTGGGTGACAAGTGACGCTCCTGGCTGCCCGTCCCTGCTTCTGCCGTCAGAGGTGAACGCGGCGGGTCTGCCACACCACGACACGTTCGATACGCTTCTCTTAATAAGCAGAAAAGCTTGAAGAGTTAGAACGAGGACCAAGACAAGGCACTCTCTGTGGGGCCCCTGAAGGAAGTGGCAAGGCTACTGGGTCCAGGCTAGCTTATCGCACGGTCTTCCTGCCCGTCTAGCGGCCAGTCTGTAAGACTGCTTACCGTAAGCCGCGGACGGGCAGTTCTGAGAGCACAGCTTCTAGTCTTGGTCCAAGCAGACGCCTGCCAGTCCCCCAAAGGCCAGCAGCTGTGCCATCGTCATATGTCGTCTCTTGAGTTTACCCTCCCTCTTCTGAAAAACGAGAAGGACAGTCTCTGCCCTGGGCTCTGCTCCCCTTGGAGCGCGTCCTGAGGACCGGGCGTGAGGCTGCGGGGAGCGGAAGGAGCCTCGGGAGTAGTCTGCAGAGACACCCAGCTTTCCTCGTGTCAGCACGGGGGGGGGGGGCGCGGGGCCCAGACCACACTTCCGTGCACACCGGAGGGTCACTCAGGTTCAGAGGGGCAACTCGAGCCCCATCTGGGGTGGCGAGGTGGCACTTCCTCGCTGGGAACAGCGCTGCTGGAAAGTGTAAACTCAACAGCTCCACGTCAGGCTCTGGGCTCTGCTGGCCTCACGGGCAAGCTGTCCCCGCTGGTACCAGCGTCCCACTGCTGGCGTCTCATCCGACTGGGCCAGGCCATGCCTCCAGAAAACGTGCCCCTGGGGCCTTGTCGAATCTGGAGACAGGCCCCTGCCTTTGTCAGGATCCGATGCGGGGCCGAGCACCTCGAAGGGACTGGGGCCCACCACGCTACGAAGCTGAATGCATGGGCTGCTTTCGAAAGAAACCTTTTAACTGCAAAGAGCAAGCTAAATGGCCCTGCGTTTTAAAAAATAAATAAACAAAAAGTATTTTACCCGACATAGATATTTAGGGTAAAGGAAAAAGTTAGAAGACATGTATTAGGAGAATATAATATATATGTATAATATTATATATACGTGTGCAAATACGTTATTATTAACCAGGCCTTGTGCTAAGCACTTTACATACCAGATTTCGTGTATTTAAATGCTTAAGAAGAAAAATGGAGGAAAAGCGTCTCCTAAGTAGCCGAGAGTGTCCATTTATCCTGCACCAGAGAATGAAGATGAATGAAAGGACTGGTAAGAAAGCAGCTAAAAGGATCCTACATGGAGACCCGCTTTCGTCTGGGCTGCTGGCCAGAGGTACCTGGAAGAAAGGAAATAATGAACTTGTAGAATGTCAGAGCTAAAAAAAGCCTCGAGCTGATCTTTCCCCACCACCGTCGGTCCCATTTTACAGTTGAGGGTGCCAAGGTCCAAAGCAGGGTAGTGGCACACCCACCCTGACCCGGCTAGCCGCACCCAGTGTCCCTTCCTTGGCCAGGGACCTTCCAGGGAAACCTAACGGTGTGTCCCTGTGCCCTCACTAGCCAGATTAAGTCACGTGTCTCCTAGGTGGAAGGGTCATTTCTCCTTGGGCACGGCACATGTCTCTGCTGGTCATCTGTGAACCTGTGCGTGACAGGTGATTGCTGTCTGTCATCACCGTGGCTCATCGTGTGGCAAAGGCTCTTGCTGACCGCCAGGCTTACCCACCCAGCCCGCAGAATGTCGCACTCTCCCTGGTCTCCGTGGGCGTCTGCTCCAGCAGCCCCCTGGCTTGAGCTGGATGATGGCCTCGCTGTCATGATCGAGGACTGGTGCCCAAACTCAGGAGAGCCAGACGAGGCATCTGTCCTTTGAATGTGACTGTGTTCTTTGGAAACTTAGAGTCATAGCCCTTCCGAGCTGGCAGAGCCCACGTGTCATCTAGCTCAGCCCCACCCACTAGCGAGCAGCCCAGTGACTTGCCCAGTGACCCGACTGGTTGCCGACGGTCCATGCTGGTGTCTCTGCTCACTGCTCTGAGAAGGGACGAGTGTTGGTCACAGTAGTTAACTGGTGCTCGTGGACTCCAGGCACGGGTGGGTACCGGGGGGTGCCAGTGCCGGGTCGCAGTGTGAGGACAAAGGGTGCAGGTGTGAGTGGACACTTGAGGAAGGAAGAGCGGCCTCCACGCAGCTGGATGTGTGTTCGCCACACACCTGCCCAGGAGCACGGAGCGTGCCTGAGCCGTCACTGCCCTGCTCCGCCCACTTCCATCTCACCGGACCCCTGTGAAGGACGCGGGGCAGCGCGGCTTTCCACCCCATTCCCCAACGAGAGTGTGTAGGCTCAAAGACAACGCCTAAGCGCCCATAAATAATAACATGAGAGCTACGGAGGGATTAAACTAAAACTCAAAACAATATTCAAACAGCAACGCTGCGTTCAGGGCTTCGCGGTGGAATTCGGCCCCAGTTCCCCGCTCCTGAGCGATCGAACGGCGAGCAGAATGTCCCTTCCGCGGCGACCTCGCTGCCCAGGCCCTGCACCCCGCCCTGCACCCCGCCGCACGCACACACGCTCTGTTCCGATAACCGAGCTGGACTAAAGCCCAGCGCAGGCTTCATGAACCTGTTGTTATTTTTCTGAGGATCTCTGTCTTAAGCTTAATGACAAGAGGGAAAAGAGAGAGAAGTCCCCTGGAGAAGGCTGGATGAGGGCGCGAACGCGGCGCGAGGCCGCGCTGGCCAGAGCGCTGGGGTGCGTGCGCCCAGAGCGGCGGGGTGCGGGTGCGCGTGCGGGCGCGGGTGCGCCCAGAGTGGCGGGGTGCGCACAGAGTGGTGGGTGCGGGTGCGCGTGCGGGCGCGGGTGCGCCCAGAGCGGCGGGGTGCGGGTGCGCGTGCGGGCGCGGGTGCGCCCAGAGCGGTGGGGTGCGCACAGAGCGGCGGGGTGCGCCGTCTGGAACCCAGCGAGGCTGCCTCCAGGCTGCGCCAAGGGCGCCCGAGAGCACCAGCGGGGAGGTGGCCGCGTCCCAGGCTCCGGCAGCGCGCAGCGCGGGCAGTGTCCTTTAGAGAGAGGACAATGATATTAGGAGGGTTTTCCTGCAACCTAGAAAGCAATAAACTGGCATCTTTAAATCCATCTAATGCCCTATAATCAAAAAACAAATCATCTGCTATCAAGAGTAACTGAGTAGCTACTAAGTACAGGCAAAGAAAGGGGTGGGCGGCGGAGTGAAAACCCAGGGCAGAAAGAACACGCCAGTCCACAGGTGGGAGAGAGGAGGTGCCGGATAGACAGAGGATTTGCCAGAAGGCCCAGGAGAGAAAATGAGATATCTGAGCAGAGCAGCGCTGCGGGATGGGGGCGGGGACCCAGCGCCTCCTTGGCACGCGTGGTTGGTGGGACAGCTTGCCACAGCCCACCAGTCACCGGGGGCTGCCCCGCCTGCAGCCCCCACCCTCCGCTTCTCGAGCTCCGGGATTCTGTACCTCAGGGAAGTACACGCTGCAGGGCCACAGTGTCCTGTGATCGGTGACATGAGTGTAATGCGGTGACATGAGTGTAATGCCAGCCCCCAGGGAGGAGATGAAAACAGAAATTAAGATTTAAAAAACTGAAAAAAAAAAAATCTTTTCACTTCTCTCCATTCCCAGGTCACTAAGTCCAATAATAGAATCATCCACTTCTCAATCATGCTTGACCCCAGGCATCTGCTCACTTCATAGGTTTGCAGAGCGGAAGAAATATGCAACCTGAGCGTAGACTGCCATCCTGGCGGGCTTTGAAAGTGCCTTCTACTCCAAAGAGCTCACATTCCAAATCTGTCACCAACTATTTTTTGTTTTATGAATTGCTCACGTGGTGAGAGGTGCAGGGCTCCAGACAAGTGAAGAGATGGCACTGCATGTGTAATTCAGTCAGAATTCCAAGCCAAGAGTTTGCCGCCCTCAGCCCAGAGAAGGGGGGCTCTGAGCATTCCTGGTGTGTGTGCGTGTGCGGTCCATTAGCAACTGAGAAATAGGAAGTGGTCCACAGTGGACACGGGGAGTCCAGCCCAGAGACGCCGCATATGGAACGTAACGTCCATCCAAGCCACCATCCCCGCTCCAGAGAGACAGGGTCCCACGGCTGCCTTGCTGAAGGCTCTCACCCAGGGTGCCACGCTACCGCGACGTAAAGCAAATGTGAAGCAATGAACTGCTGGGGGAGGTGACAAATCTTGGGGAAAGACTGGTCCTCGTGGTCGCGTTTGGATGTGTGGAGAGCCACCAAGAGGATATTAAGAAAGGAGGGACATTCGCGAAGACACAGTCCTGAGAACGAGGGAGGGAAGGGTGCCAACAAGGGGATCACAGTGAACGATTGAGCTCCCTGGGTAACCGTTTTCCCCCAGCAGGTGAGTAATGGCGCCCAGTGCAGCCTTCCACTTCCCCATTCTAGGAGGGGATTCCCTCTGTATTCATGCCCTAGAGCTGCCGCAGCAAACTGGGTGGCTCAAAACGACAGAAATGTCTTATCCCACAGTCCTGGAAGCTGGAAGTCCTAAATCGAGGTGTCAGCAGGGCTCTGCTCCCCTGGGACCACCAGAGGACACCCTCCCTCACCGCCCCCTGGCCGTGGTGGCTGCCGGCGTTACTTACTGCCCCTTCCTTGGCTGGCAGCTGCAGCAACTCACCCTCCGCCTCTGTTGTCACATGGAACTCTTTCCTTTGTGTCTGTCTGCGTCCAAATTTCTCTTTTAGAAGGATGTTAGTGATTGGATTAGGGACCATGCTAATCCAGAGTGTCCTTGTCTCGATTACTTGATTACATTTGAACCCTATTTCCATGTAAGGTCACATTCACCGGTAGTGGGACTCAGGTCGTAAACCTATCTTTTTGGGTCAACGCATAACTTCATCCAATCACCTTAGCCTTGCGCTAAAAGCTCACGCAGCCTTGAGTTGTGCGGTGAGGAGACAAGGGCAGGACAGACACAGCAGAGAGAGACAGGCGTCCTATTTAAGCCTCCTCAAGGATGCCGAGAAGAACCAGAGCAGCTGCCTCATTTACCCTTTCTCTTCCCCACTGTATTCTAGAGTGAGATGACCCTGGGAAGATGTGTGTGTGGCTGACACATGTGCACTTGCCTTATCCCGCCTCCATCCCCCTAGAAATGATAAACCCGTTGGGTTTATAAGGAGCCAGAACAGTCGCCAGCTCATCTAAGTATGCTCTACGCCCAGGCTCAGGGCTGCCTCACTCAGTAAATATTTGTCGAACTGAACTGAGTAAAACTAAACTGAGTTACGGGAACAAACCATGCCAATACTCCTTTGGCCTTGGAAAGTGTAAAGAGAGGACTTTGTTAAGAGACTGGCCAGGGCTTGGGACAGAGAGAGGATGATTCTCTGAGGTCCTGACGAGGCCACCAGCTGGCCTGTGGCCTGATGGGGCCACGGTCAGCAATTCTTCCAGCCTGTTATTATCTTTCCGAGATCTCGCGTCTCTTTGTCCTGTCAATAAGGATAGACGTCCGGGGCCTTCCCCACCTTTTCAGAAATGTCTGCCCTTTTTTTATGTTTAAAGTGACATACCTGAGATTCCTGGCAATCTGGTTGGAATGAGTCTCTGTCCACTCAAGCTGGGTGTCAGGTGTGCCAGCTGTAGTGTGACCCGCGTCCCCCCCACCCCCAGCCTTCGTGCAGGGTACCGTGACCGCAGGCAGAAAGCAAGACTCTTTCTACTCCACATGCTTCCGCTCTGCGGGAATTCTGGTTTCTTTCAAGCTGCATTCACGCATCGCAGGTGGCATCTCTCGGCTTCTGGGGAAACAGCTGTGTGTACCTATGCCATTTCCGTCAGCTTCGAATTAGACTCACTCTGGTGGCGTCTCTACCAACATGATAGCAAGGCCACGGATGCCCACTTCTGTCACCACACGACTGCTGGCGTCCCCTAGGTTCCCCCAGGGGACACTTCTGTCGATGTTGGCACCAGAAAGCTAGAGGCCGCCTCCAGCGCTGGGCCCGCACCTCTGTCGCACCGCGAACCCCAGCGGGCTGGGCTGCCGTGGCCAAGCCACAACAGCAAGGCCACCCGCACCACGGGCCCCAGCACCGCCTCTCACGGGGAAAAGGCCACCGCCCAAAGCTCGCAAAGCCGCAGACACCCGCCCTGAGTTTACCATGAGGCTCTCAGGGCCCGTGGGGGGATCCGGAACACTCTGGGTGTTCGCGATGCCTGTTTGGCACCCTCGTCCGCAGGGGGTCGGGCAGGAGGCCTGGGAGGCTGAGTGACAGGGATGAGCGCGGAAGGCCATGGCTGTTTGTCAAGCAGCCCTTCCGTTCTGCTGGTGGCCCTTCC